>WHYT01016762.1:592020-707624 GCA_009806455.1 Tetrax tetrax | reverse complement strand
TTTTTTTTTTAATTAATAAAATATCAACATCAGTGCATAGGCTTATGTGACTTCATAGCACAACAGGAATCCTATTGCAGCTTAGAATGGTTTTTAATTTTCAACACAGTATTGGAAACAGCTGGATTCGGGCTGACACCACCTTGGGAGAGATCAGCCAAACAAGGTTGTAAGGGTGCATTTTCAAAGCAGTGCATAGCAATTTAGCCGCACGACTCTCGTTACCATAAATCACTAAATCACTATGCACCACTTTTAAATGTAACCCCTAGCCTCTCTTTCTTAGGGAACCTCATTGAGTAGTTTCATAGAACAAGTCTGAAAACCATTTATAGCACTAATATTTGACTTAGCCCACTCCTAAAATGCCATTCCTTTGCACTACTGCATTTATTAATTAATTGAAAAGCCTTGTGCGGGTGTTCTGCACTCTGCCATTTATATTTGAAGACATCATCTAGGCTTCAAAACTTAAAGAGAGGTGGAGTTACATTTTTTTCTGTTGCCTTTATTCCAGAATGTACATTTCACATGTCTGGCTCTATGTCTGCCTGCATTACTGAGGAATACTTGGCGGATACTTGGACATCTTTCTGAATAGACCTAAGTCAACAAATAAAGAAATATGACTATTTAAAATGGAACTAGAATTTTTTTTTCTCTCTGTGCTTAATAGTTAAAAAGCCTAGACCTAAATCTTCTATTTCAAAGTAAACTGCTATCCACTTTTAACTAATAATACAGTTAACTGCTTGACAGATCAGCTGGAATGATTAAATTATGTATCAGCAGAGATATCTCAGGAAGCAATGACAGGCAGTACAAACCTACCAACAGTAGTTTGAAATGGCGGAGAAGGGGAAGCATTTTCAAATGTCAAGGCACCAGCATCAGTCTTGCTGTTCCCTTGCAAAATGTATTTTCTGGTTTAGACATGCATTTGTCATTCGATCATCATTTCTTGTCTGTGGTGCACCCTTCTTGGAGATGCTCAGACTGAGAGGTGTGAGTCCGTAGATGCACACAGGCGTATGTATACACAGGTGAGTATGAAGAAGCACCAAGTCATGCATTTTCTTGTCTTTGTGTCATTAGAAGTCTGCTGGAGAGAAAGCTCGTTTGCAAGACATTACGCTTACTTTAGGCAGAAGCATGCTGAAAGGAGAAGCCCCTGCTGATAAGCACAATTTTCTGGTTTTCCTTTTGGATTAGCCTATGGAGAGAGGACAGATGCAAAGGCCATTGCATTTACCCTTTTTTTCCTTGACAAAACTGCATTTCAGGATTTCTTAGTTAATCCAGCTCCTCAGGGCACTTAAGAGCTTTTTCTGCGTTTTTTAACAGGGCACTGGGGTGTAGCCTATGTCAGTGACAGGTTAGGATCGCGCTGAGATTTTGAACCCCAGTAGAAGTACTGTCTGTGCTCCTTCCTAACGCTGCTGTTGAGGGAGAGCTGAAAGCCGGTCAGTTTTTCTCAGTGTTTTATTAGTCCAGAAGCCATGTGTGTATCATTTACTTTGAAGTTCACCAGTTGTTGGAAGAGTTCTCTGTGTCGTTCTCATTCAAAAGGCTGAGAAAACCATTCCCACTGAGTTGTTGAGATGTAAATAAAAAACAGCTCTGGAGGCAACCAGAATGCACTTGGGATGCTAGCCCTGGGTTCAGATGCTGGACGTATCTGCTGCATGGCTGCGTTTTACACCACTGACTTTTTAACAGGAAAGCCTCAGACAAACAAACTGGGATCAGCCACAAAGAAGGCTTATCATTTAGCTCTTGAATCATATAATCACAGAATCGTTTCTGTTGGAAGGGACCTTTAAAGCACATCCAATCCAACCCCCCTGCAAGGAGCAGGGACATCTCCAACCAGATCAGGTTGTTCAGAGCCCCGGCCAACCTGGCCTGGAATGTTTCCAGGGATGGGGCACCCACCACCTCTCTGGGCAACCTGGGCCAGTGCTCCACCACCCTTGAACGACTTATGCTTGTTGATGTTGTTGGACGTCTTTTGCTGTTGATGCACAACATCAAGCAGGCAACACCCAGCCACGGAAAGCTGCTGAGAGTGTCAGAAGGAGGATCAGAAGGTGCAAGCTGTCAGTGAAACCCCCCTGACTATCTAACTGGGGGGTTTAGTGAAAGGCTCACATGTTTAAACACTTAAAGTACATTTCTGCTTCCTTCAAGGTCTGAAGAACCTTTCTTGGCTGGCTATTTGCTGGTTTTGGAGCCAACAAAAGGCATACCCACCAGGTAACTGGGTGTCTAGCTGCCTCAGGCTGCGTAGCTTGAAATGTCTAGTACAAAAGTACTGGACTAATTTCTGCAGGAGATGGGGGGGATCCAAGCTGGTTTTCCATGCTCAGTATTAAACATTATAGTTTCCTTTTTGATACAGAGCCTATTTTTCCATAACTTGACTTATCCAGCCTTGTGAATCACAGGGTTCTGAGAAGACCCCTGGTCCCCGTGGAATTAAAAAGTAATTATTCCATTTCTCTAATGGGACAGGAAGAAACAAGTCTGGTGATTCATTTCCTATACTCTTCACTGGTTTTCCTCCTCAGAGGCAAAGGCAGAACTACTCCTCCTTCCCCTCTGTGCAAGTCTCCATCTCAGCCTAACAAACATTCAGCAGCAACGACCTCCTGAAGAAGCGGTCCCCAAGAGACTTCTCTCTTTGCAGGAAGACCATGTGCTCTCATTAAAGTGTTAGATCTGACATATCTGCTGGATTCCTTTTCCCAATGAATCAAATTCAGCATCTGTGAAGCCTAAACCTGTTAATTTTATGACCAGATACTACTGCAAAAAAAAACCATTGTAAGTTAATTTTTGATTGCTTATAGGGCAATAGAAAAATAAGAATTTCATAGAATCATAGAAAAATAAGAATTATGTCAGAAAGAGTCATGGTATAAGTTATCTGTGATTGTCCAAGCCTTGCACCTCCTTAACTTAATGCATAGGTGTATTTTCCAACAAATATTGGACTACTTTGATTTCAAGGATTATTTTTAGAAATTACTAAACACCAAAAAGTTGATTTTCCTCAAGACAAAAAGAGGAATTGAATAGGACTTTAAGGAATTTTAAATGATTGAAAAGATCCCTGTCCACACGATGAGAGAAAAATTCTACTTCTTTGCAGTGCAAGTTACATATTTAGTGATTCCTCTACACAAAAAAAAAAAAAATACAGTCCATTAATCATGTCAGAATACCTCATTTAGTTTAGGTCTTTATGTCTAGCAAACCATTTAGTTTAAACTAAAGATCTGTAAACATGCTTTTTATGTTTGAGGGAATATTGTGCTTCAATGTCAGAAAAATCTGTATTTTTTTTAAAAGCTTCACCTTAAGTTAAAGCAAAACCTAAAAACTTTTTTTTTCCAAATTGAAATTCCACAATATTCCCTTTAAAAATAGGAAACCGTAAAAACCATTTGGAGTTTTTGAAAGGAAATATGTTTCTTAGGCTCGCTTGGCTCTGTGGTTTCCTGCAGGCTGAACTGGCAAGGCACTGAAAGTCTGGGATCCAGGAGGCACTGGAAACTTGGTGAATGTCCTCAGGATTCAGGAGCCAGAACTTCAGAGCTCCCTTTTGAGCAGGCCGTTAGGAAGTGCATAAATGTCATCAGTTTTCAAGATCGAGGGTTTGGTGCTCTGAAAGGAGTCCAGAATCTATTAACTCTTAGAATCACAGCATTCAATCAAGTACATCACCAAGGAGTGAGGCCAATGCACTGGTAGGGAATGTGGGAGGAGGGCATGACTAATCCCCATAGATACGAATGGAGTACGGTCAGGAGGCAGAGCAGATCTACTGAAGCCAAAAGAAAATTTTGGTATATGTGTAATTAGATGTAAGTGTACTGTTAATTGATTTTGGTGGCAGATGGTGTCTAATGGTCAGAGCAGTGAAGATCTGAAAAAGACTTCCACCTACACATACAGGGATCAACTCCTTGTAAGTTGCCATGCTCTGATTCCAAGTATTTAATGGGACTCTAGTATGGCAGCAGAGGATGGACTTGATGAACTCAATCAACCTTGCTACCTTGTGTTCAGCAAACCCCTTCATTTTCTGCCAATCAGCATTTTCCTGCAATGCTGTTGTCAGATTTCCCAGCTGCTCTACTCAACATGCCCACAGCGAGAATGAAACCACAGGGTGCTGGCACTGATTGGTGAAGGGTGTTCAGTAGACAACACCTTCTTCTCCACCATAGGAGGAGAAGCCCACTGCAAAGCTAGAAAACTTGATGAAACCGTCCGGGTATGATACTGGTCTTTATAAAGGCTTCTACATGCAGTCAGGTGGAGGTTGGTAGGGCTCAAAGCCTGAATGCTATTGCAAGTGTGCAGAAAAGGCAGATTTGTCAAAATTCTCTCTCAAAAAGGGCAAACTCTAGATGTTCCAGGAGTTTAATAGGCATGACCTCTCTGCATGCAAACTGTGGGTACTCTGTGTCATGCAGTCCAGGGGATCTCTTAAAGAGCACTGTAATCCCTTTCTGCTCCTGCATTTTAGTTTGTTTCAACTGGAAACAGATATTTAGGAAGTGGAAAGGAGAGGTGGAGTCATCCTAACTTGGCTGTAGGTACAGCCTGGCTGGACACCCAGATCAAGGATTTGGAAAATACTCCACAAAGCCCCACAGTTTACATGTACCCAGTGGGACTTTTAATTCATTCCAGCAGGACATAGCTTTCACCCCAGTGTTTATAAAGTTGTGATGTACTAAATCTCTTCTCTCCCACGGAAAGTAAAATGACAATTATGGTATGTTGGACCTTTCTCTGAAAATATTGCATCATCAATTGCATCAGCGATATGCCTTGAAAGAGTTTCTGTGCCACTCATGTGCCAAAACAAGATCTTTCCCAGTGATCCCTTACTGGCAAGAACATGTTTCCTTTAATCTCTTGAGTTTTCTTTGTCTGTGACAGTGTCAGGCAATGGAATTTTTCTTATTTATTTGGCCATGATGTCACCTGGAATTTCTTACTGTTAATTTAGGGTTTCTAAGATGTCAAAGTCTCTCCATTTGTGAACATAACAAAAAATTAATAGAACTGTGGAAAAAAAAAATCTCAATAAAGCAGTTTGAAAATAAAACCTGGGTTTATTTATGATATAAAAACAACTTTACTCGTTCTGTTTAATCTTTCAGAGGATGGAAGCTTCCAAAGCTGAGGTGCTCTAGTTTGCCAGTCGAGCCCAGAGGGGATGTTTCACTTGAAATTATAAACCTAACAATATTGGAAATGCTGGAAGAGCCTTAACAATAACCTCCCTAAATTGCTATTACATTCTCTAACGTGTATTTCATTCTTTTAGAGCCTCTGTATGAGAGACACTGGTGGAAAGAACTTTTCCATCATTTTATTTCCCTGTCCTCAATGCTTCATCCTTCTCTGGAGTGCTCTGAAAATACTGATCTTAAATGGAAGGGCACACCAGAGTGCCCCGTTAATCTTTCTGTTGTTCAGTTTTTCTATTAAGCCTTTTCCTCTCAACACAGTATTCCCAAATTTGACAAGCCACATTCTTCAGGACTGCCTGATGTGTGAATAGGTCTGCATTTGGACTGACTCATACAAATTAAAGTTCCTCTGGGAACGTGTTTATGTAGTCAATGATGATAAGCAGTAATAGTTGCCGGAATGGCTCCGCTGCAACAAAAACCACCTGTGATCATAGTACTGCTGATTATTGCGCATTATTTGTGAAGTAATAGAATGGGTATTTTGTGTAAGAAAATCATGATTGTGGCCAGTATCTGAAAGCGTTTGTAACAAAGGGATATTTGCTTGTGTTGTGTACGCAATGCCCTACTTTGCTTGCGTGAAGCTTGATTGGAGCCTTCAACCTTTGCCCAAAAAGTAAAAGTGGAACAACTCCCATTGTGAAACCGATCTTACAGAGTGAAACGCATGCTCAGACACTTGTTGGACACAGACCTTCCATGAGATTTGTGCTGGAATTATTTAAAAAATTTATCTACCTTATAGGTGCTTTTTTAGGTCATGGGTTTTTTGCCCCCAGACTCTCCATCTGACCATGACCACCACATTCTATCACGGAACAGTCACTTGCCTGATGCAGAAAAGGTCTAAGCAACAATAAAGACAGAGAATACCATAAATACTAGTATGATGCCTCTTTACCCTGTAATGGCAGATGAAATGCAACGTGTTCCATCAAGGTTAGGAAACTGTCCATCCGTGTCTGGGGCAAACAAGGAGTAAAGTACAGACGGTGCCCCAGTGATGGGCTGCGACAGTGCGTGATCACCTCAAGCCGCCTCCCGAAGCGGCGAGGGTGGTGAAGGGGAGGGGAGGGATGGCAATTCTCAGGGGCCAAAGCCACCAAAGGTTTGCAATCTGCTACCCACACAAGATGAGCAAGACCTGAGTCAGTCAATTTATCACCAGGTGCCTTTGGAGTTTTCTTTGTTTCTTTTTTTTTGTGTGTACTCTTTTGTTCTTGGGAAAGGTTTTGGTTTGGCAATGTTCAATAAACATGAAATTAAGAGACTTTAAAAAAAAAAAAATAAAACAACAAACTCCACAAACCTGATCTAATTGCACTTTTATGTCTCTGAAGACAGCATGGAAATATTGTTTTCTGTCCTAAATTAATTGATGTCTTATTTTTGTCAAGATCACCCATTTCTTAGGTGCAGTTGAACAATTTAATGTGGACTTGAGCCTTTAAATTATACTTCGAAGACCTCGGGAGAGCTATCTGTCAGTCTGGTCACGGAGTAACCTAATGAGGCTCATGGGTCAGAGTATATCTGGTCATTTTTTTCCTAGTAATTATTTTCTTGATTATTTTCTTGGTGAAGGATGTTGTTTTCATTGTGTTGAAACATCTTTTAAAGTGTCAGTTTCAGCAACGTTTAGGATGAAAGAACACCGAAAGACAGAATTGTGGTAATGATTTTTTTCTAGTTTGGCAGCCCCACAACAGAACATTTTGATTTTTCATGACAAACTGTTTTTTTCAAACATTTATTTTAATAAAAGGTTTAATGTAGGCTGAAACAATGAAAGTAATAATGAAATGCTCACAAAAGAATTAAAATAAAATTATCTTTGTTGCCCCCAAGTACTTTTTAAAAGTAAATTTTTATGAAAGATCTCTTAGAAATCTTGGTGGCCAATTAGACTAGTGTGATCAAGGGCCAGTTTCTGAAACAACAGCACAGAGGAGAATGATGTAGATGAGGTTCTCCTCCCATTCATAGCACAGGACAGATGACCTGATCCATGCTGGCAGAAAGCATGTCTGAGGAAGGAATGTGTACAGGTCAGCAAACATCTGTGTAGCCATGAAATTTTTGTTTGTGCTGGAATTACCATATTTTTAGACTCAAAAATTTTTGAAATCATACAGGTATTCATAAAATAACAATTCCAGTGTCCATGCAGCTTTGCAGCTCTTTTAGTTGCAAATGTTAGATTAGTCCTTCTTTGTTGGATGATTCTCACTTCTGATTCAAAATAATAACCCCATGGTTGATTTTCTGCTATTGGAAAAAGCAGATGGAAAAGATACATTGGATAAAGATTTATCTCATCAGTTTCCCTGTGTTTAATATGTTCTCTGCCACTTAATTTTTGTTTGTTGTCTTTGGCATATTGATTAGGCAAACTACCACACATCCACGTAGAGAGCTGTGCTACATATATGTTAAAAAACAAACAAAAAAAAAGCCCTTCTGTAGAAGAAGACTGTACATTATATATGTGTATTTAGTACATGGGGAAGTTTAAAATGACTTCTGGATGTTCTGGTACTCTGAATCAAGCAGGGCTGTGAGATAAACACCTCATTCTGTATCTCTCTGGTATACATTTTATGATAATATATATTTATCAGTGTTCCCAACACTTTGCTAAGTCTCATGGTTGTTTCAATGTCCAAGGTCTTCTCCTCTTCACATCTCCAGGAAGTCCTATCTCCAGTTTCTTCCTTCTCTCTCCTTATCAACATCAGAAGCAGAGGAACATCTGGTTGGGAAAAAAAAAAAAAAACCCAGAGCTTGGTACTCTTACTGTATTTCTTTGGAATGGCATTAAAAATGTCATAGTGGTATATGTGTAATACGTACCCTCCTATGATCTGTCAGTTACGTAAAGACTTGTTTTGTAGAATAACGGTTGTAAAGGGCTTCTGACAATCTTGGGTTGAAGCAACTTTTGTGAAAATACCGTACCTTATACTTAAGCACCTGGAAAGTTTGAGGAAACTTTCTGTGCTGCAGTTTCCACTTCGTTAACTATGGACAATGATGATTGCTTGTTCTTTACTGTTGCACAGTATTATACTGTGATGTAATGCTTTGCCTTTTTTTTTTTTTTTTTTCTGTATGCTGTAAATTGACTGTAAAGTTTTGGCTTGTTTGCAAACACTTAGATATAGAATTTTGGATTGGAGAGATAAAAGCCTTTAGATCCAAAACTGCTTAGACATCATGATGAAAGGCACCTTTGCTACAAGATTTTGAGATAATGCAGCCTGCAATTTTTTCCAGAGGATGAACTTGTATTTCCTGTTTCACAACACTATGGTTTGGAAACTGCCAGCTAGACAAATAGATTTATGTTGCTATTAGGTGTTTTAGTCTTCTGTGGCTTAATGGCATTATTTTTATTTTTTTCTTTAGGGAAGCACTTTATTGTTCTCTCTTGCATTTCCCATAAATGTGTGTAGAGGTACTGAATCAAGAAAAATAATCAAGGACTTTAGGACATGTTTGGTTTTTGTTTGGATTGACATTGATAGCTCCTTCTTTTTCTTGTCTTTCATTACTTAAATAACATTTGGAGGTATTCTTCTCTAAAGAGCAATACCCCTGCTTTCAAAGTGATAGAGGAATGGGACGCAGAGAAAAATTCTTCCTCTCACTTGTGCTCTAAACTGAACTGCCATCAGGACAGATTGCAGCCAGAAATAAATACGGATTTCTCTTTTCTTAAAAGCTTAAATATTTTACCAGGCTAACTTTAAAAGAAAACCTCTTAAATGTGTCTTTCTATCATGCTAACCATCCTTGTGTTTTTACTAGGTTTTAAGTAAAGGATAAAATGGTGGGGGTTTTAAACAATACTTTCCCGGAACTTTGCAAATTTTGGGCTGACCTTATAGGTCATTTGTGTGTGTGGACTTCATGTCTACTGACAAAGACCATGCAACCAGTGGAAGTCATACCAACAGCTCCCCAACAGCTCCAGACTGTCAGATTAAAAATTGTGGTAAATCAAGAAAAAGTAGCAATAAGAATAAAAATATGTAAACCTATAAATCACAGTGTATTATAGAAGAATAAATTCAGTACCTATACATTCACTGAAGAAGTCAAATTTTTGGTTTACTTGTGTCACCTGGGAAATCAAATTAGTACATCTGAGGTATTAATGTAATGAGAAAGCACATCCTATTGTGTGGATCATCACAAGTCACTGCAGCCTTTTGAGCACATCCCTGGATGTTTCTGACTGACATCGGTTTTGCAATTAGTGACACAAATGAGGACACACAAGCACCAAGTCTTCAGGAGAGACACTGTGGTTTTTTGCAAGTTCAGGTGGATGCTGAAGAGATGGGGAGATGCCACTTGAGGCATTTTCTCTAATTGTCAAACCACGCCAAAGTAAATAGCTGCACTCCTGTTCTAACCCGTGCCCCACCATCAGGACCTTTGCCCAGTCCTGGACCCATCGAGGAGCTCACCAGTTTGGTTAGACACCTCTCTTCCCTCGTTTCATTTTATACACTTGGTTTTGCACCGTCTGCGGCAGAATGATTAATATTCCAGCCAGCACTTCATAAAATCTTTTTTGCTGCTTCTTTGTGCCTCGTGACTGACATGTCTTCACTTCAAGGGTGATTTTCCTATTGGCAAGAGGAGGACGTGCCACACCAAGTATCACCTTCAGGAACAAGCAATATAAGTACTATAATGAGATGGGTCTTTGCAGCGCCTGTAATTGGTGACAAGGCATGGCAGCTTCATATCAGACACAGATGTACAACACAGGGCTTATTAATGAGGCAGGAACATCACAGTTGAGAGCCTTCCAGTCACTACTACTCAGAAGAATGTAATATATTCTGCATCTTGTTACTCTGCCCAGTGCCTCCAATTTGCATCACAAAACCTTTAGGCAGGCCAATTCAAGCTAATCCAGGATGGGATCCTGCTTCTTCTTAGATGGATTACCAGCGCCCTGGCCTGCAATCCATCATTCCTGATCCCAGCTCTTGTAGACAGCAGCAACAATCATCTCAACTTGCAGATCTGCTCACTTTAATTGGGTTAGTTTAGTAACCCTCCTTGTATTAAAGTCAGCTTGGAAAGAGATGTAATATTTTCAGTTATGAAGACCCAGAAACTGGACGTAGTAAGATTTGATTGTAGATCAAGAAATAGGATTTTCATCATGTTACGAAGTCTTCATGGAAATATACGTGGAACAAATAATGAAATAAAAAGATTAACAAAGAATTCTGTAAAGATACCTGCAAAGCAATAAGGAGTTTGATTGAAAATCTGTTACTTAAATTGTTCTCTTTGGAAAAGGACTTTGATGGTTTATTATTATTGGGTTTGTGTATTCTGGGTTTGTCTTTTGTATGCTTTTAGTATTAGCTGGAAAACACATTCCTTTTTGAAACAAAAAAGACATTCAAAAGAGTGGAATTTTGGTTAAACAGATAAGTTTCTTCCTACTTATAAGTAATGATAGATTACTGTTAAAATATCCCCCCCCCCCTTGCCCCCCAAAGGACATTTCAAGAAGAAGGATTTAATGTAAAAAGGGAGGTCCACCCTAAGCATGCTGACATTGTAAGTTACATTGCTTTTCCTCTCTAGAAACAATCCTCTACGTATTACCTGACATGAACAAAGCTCTGTGGAAACTGTATTAGTATCATGAGGTTCAGTAAGAAAAATTGGCGAAAGAAAGAAAGTGTGATTCCAAAACACCTTTTGGTGTCAGTTATGAAAATCTTTAAGGATTTGTCCCTGCCCAGCACAAATAGTCCCAGAACATGGTCCATAAGAAGTGTATCTCTGGAGTGTCATCAATTATATTTAAAATGTTAAAATGTAAACTTTGGTGGAAAACACTTGGGGTTTTGTTTTGTCTGTTTTTTTGTTTTCAAGAAGCTATGTTGTTGAAGTGATACCACTTAGGCCTCAAGCCGAGGAGAAGCCTGCCAGGCAGCAAGCCACTGCACTGAATTCCTAATAGTGACTAAGTAACACTCTGGGCTTAGTCTACAAATTTCTCTTCCTTTGCTGACATTGTCCTTTCAGCCAGTAATTCAGAAGAATTACAGCTGATGCCAAAGTTATTTGTCTGTGGACAATTTCATGGACAAAGTATTGAATGTCTTACTTTATCTAAAAAGCAGATTCACTCAAAGCACTAGAAGATCTGCCTTTTCTTCCAGTTTAACTTTCACTTATCACCTTCCCTTGAGGCAAACACATTCAGATTTAATACTTTTTTGTGTGTTAATGATTAAAATAATGACCAGGGAACTCACAGTCCTTTAGGAGGCCAGATGTGGAAATACATGTGGTAAATCCACATAATAAAAACCTCTTAGTTCTTCTACTGCTAGCCAGTTTTTTTTTTTTTTCTGTTAGCATTTTAGAGTTTTGCTTTATTCTTCTGGTCATGGCTGTGTTCTTGTCATTTAACTCCTCTTATGCTTTTAGCTAACGCATGATCATTATGTCCTGGAAGTTATTGTTGTAGTTCAGCCCCGACTGGGACCAGACTACTCAGTCTCTCTCCCGCTCCCCCCACCCTCTGAGAGAACAGGGGGAGATAATATAAGAAAAACGGCTCGAGGTTTGAGATAAGGACAGGGATAAATCCTTAAAGTTACCATCATGGGCAAAAACAGACTCAACTTGGGGAAAACTATTCATTTATTACTACAACTAGCAGGATAATGAGACAGAGAAACAAGATAAACCTCCTCCACCCCTCCCTCTTCCCAAGCCTAACATTATCTGTACTACCTTCCCCCCCGCACGGCACAGGGGGGAAGAGGGAATGGGGGTCGTGGTCAGTTCATCACGCGTTGTTTTACGCCCCTGCTTCAGGGTCAGGGGAAGAACTCCTCACATTTCTCCCCTGCTCCAGGGTGGGGTCCCTCCCAAGGGCCACAGTCCTTCGTGAAACTGCTCCGGCGTGGGTCATCTCTTCCTCGGGGTCAGTCTCTCCAGAATGGCTGTAAATATCCAACCAATGGCAGATGTGCGAAGTGCAATGTTCTAATGTTGCTTGGAATTTCTCATAAATTTTTAGAACAAAATCTGATTATTTTAAATTTAAGTTTTCATTAAAAAAAAATTCTCATTGTTTTAATAAATTCCAATAGAAGACAGTCATTATCCTTTACAGGGAAGAATCAATCTCTTCTCAAGTATCAAAAGCAGTACAAATCTATCAGTTGACTCTAAAGGACCTTGAGTAAAAAAGTGTAATTCTTCAGGGCTGAACCCATGTTGAATGATTTTGAAAGAAATGTCAAAGGACTTGTAGTCTATTTGTGAACACTTGTTGAAGTAAAGGGGCTGTGTATAGCAGACACTATAGAAAATGCCTTCAAAATTTTAAAGTTGTTCATTACTGTTTGATTCTTGCTTTTTTTTTTTCTTATTCCTGGAGGATTTTGAAGGCCAAGCTCTTCTCCATCATGTTGTATGGGTATTGCACGAACGAAATACAGATGCATGCCAACCCCATGAAGCGAGGAGCAGAGAGCTGTCAAGCCACCTGGTGTGAAGAACTGCTCGTCATGCCGCAGGACAGGGAAGAGCCACCGAGCCCCAAAGAGAGAAGCAGAAGGGAGCGCTATTTTGGGGAAAATGATCCAGCTGTTTCTTGGGCTGACCTGATAAACACTGCACAAAAAAAAAAAAAGCAATGCATCTATGAGCTGAAATAATTGTGGTTTTGCTGGTGGGCTTTAAATTGCCACATTCTGACATTCTACCATTATGGTCAAAAGGTCCTGTAATGAGAGTTTTAAGTTTTTGGCAGCCCAAAGTGGAACTTGAGTATCAACAGCAATCTTAACTTTGTTAAATAAGGACCACATTTACAAATGTGCTTGTAACTGGGCAGTTTCCATAATGAAACCACTGGCCAGGTTTTGAAAGCGTATAAGCCCCCGCTCTATGCCCAACAGGCTTAACTGGCTTATAAAAACCTGGCAGCCATTGCTGCTCTTCACCGCTTCTGCAAACCAGTGCTGTGACTAAACGGCCATCCGTCTTTTTCCTTTCTTTCCAGTTACAATTTGGAGGGGATGTTTCTATTGTCTTGGTTTTGTTCTGTTTTTGGCGTATCAATAACTATTAACTGAACACTGGCTTTGTTTTAGAAGAGGAGAAAACAGTCAATGTCTCTTAGCTTTTCCGAGTCTGCTAGCAGACAATTGTTCAAATATAAAGTCATGCGTTTTTCCTTGCTAAACAGCTGCTTAATGACAGCTGGTAATTCAGAAATTATGGGATAGGTTGCGATCTTGATGCTGTTTTGTAGATGTGATCCTTTGGATTTCATGAGTCTCACTGCAGGTCAATGTGGCTCTTAGGAGCATTCACTGGTGTAACATCGACTGCAAAACAAACCCATGCATCCGTGAGGGACTGGAATTACTGAAAAGAAATACTAATGCAAGAAGTTTCCTATTATGGTACAACTTTTATAGATTATAAGGATGCCTACAATGTTATAACCTGAATAGTTTATGATTTTGTGCTACTCAGTAGAGTCACGGTGGGACAACTGGATGTTTTACTAGTTGTAGTTGCACTTTTAGGTGCAACATTTCCTTATGTGAGGCATAAGGCATGTGGTGTGGGAAACAGCTGTGATACCACAGCGGAAAATGTTTCTGTTACTGACAGCATGAAATTATTATTGACAATTTTGAAATGGAGAGGGTTTTTAATACCTTATTCATTACAAATTGACACTTGGGGGCTTCAAACAAAACGTAGAACTGGTTTTTTTTTCCTCTGGGCTTGGTGTTTGTTTCTGGTTAGTTTTCTTCATTTTACAGTTCCCCTTCTGAACTTGTGAACCCATCAGAAGGCCACTCATGGAATATTTCTCACACTGCAGTTCTGTCAGCAGAAGGTGTTTGCTTGAACCATTTGGACCATAATCTTCCTTTCTCTGCCACATCACCCATCAGCCAACCATTTATACATGTTGGAAAACAGACTGTCCTATGAGTAAAGAACTCCCTTCCCCAGCAATGCAGAAATAAACAGAAAATTACCTGATTTACGACAATTTGTCATTATTTTTTTTTTCACATCTGCTTCCTCTGTAGCGATAGAAAGCCCACCGCGTAATCTAGAGGCAGGAGAGGAAGAACCTAAAGAAAGCGATTAAAATTTTGTAGAAATCTTGTCCTGGCTAAAATAGAAGTTATATAGCATTGGCAATTAGAAGAGAGAGTCCCATTTTCACTTTCTCCCATCCAGGACAGTGTTTAATTGTTTCCTGTGCTGGCAGCAGTGGTGACAGGCCAGGTAGGACATGTCCCTCTCAGAGTGGGCTCTCCTGGCTTTCTCCAGGTACCAGTGGAGATGCGTTTGGCAGGAGTAAAGGATCCTGATAACTTTCATGTGCTAAGGAAGGGCTTTAACCAAGGGATGGTTTATTGAAAGAAAAGGAAGATGACTCCAGAGAATATTCAGTGTGACAGGGTCCCAAAAGCTACTGGATCCTTGTGTAGTTTTTTTTTTACACAGAAATTTGTCCCTTCCTAGTACCACTTCTTTGCATGTGCTGTATCTCCTCCAGTGGCACCTAAGCCTCCTTGTCTGCTTATTTTCAAAATTTAGCCATATAGTATTCAGACTGCAGAACTCTCCTTTGAGGCCAGAAGTTAGATGTTGCAATACTTAGCACAAAGACATTTACATATGAGTGAAGGAAGGGTGATATCTTTTTGGTTGCTTTATAAAAAAAACCACAACCAAAACCAAGTCTTAAATCACATAGCCGCTACTTGAAAGCAGATGAACCAAATCTTGTGAAATTTTCAGCTCTTGGCAGTTATATTAGGTTCTGAGATTTGATAAAGGATCTTCTGTCAACAAATTTGTCTCATCCATCACAGAGTGTATCCAGGGGATTAGAACTTTGAAATAAAAATTTTCCCACCCCCTGGCCTTCTTCTATGCAAACACACATTTTTGTGCCTTTTTAGGAATACAAATAAGATCAAGATAAGCAGTAGGAAACAAAGTCAGGATGGAGCTTTGTCCATTTCATGAGATAAAAATCAAAAACATGTTTCCAGTAACTGGAATTTAGGTGGAAGTTTTCCCACCTTTAACTTACAGTTATGGAAAAACAGCTGAGACAGCTAAACAGCTGTAAAGCTTTTAGGTAAATTACGAGTGATATAGAAAGAACCCACGTTTCAAACTCTTACTGAGTTTGCTCTTATTGAGCAGGAGCTAATTAACGCTGGTTTCCTGGATACACTCTCCTTCCTTTAAATTCTTCTTTCTATTCCCTGTGCCTGAATCAAAATCTGTTGGCTCTCAAAACAGAGAGCGCTGTGCAAACCTCACTGTTCTGAAAAACTACCTGTCCACATGCTGAGCCTGAGGTGCTGGTTTTCTTTGCCTTCGTTAAGTCCTGTAATTTGTTTCTCAAGGTGGGAAAGGAAATGGGGAGTGGGCAAGCCAGCAGAAGCTTCTCAACGCCGTTTCCAGAGCAGTTCTGCTGCAAAAAGGAAGAGGGAATATGGAGGTAGTATAAAATATGAAAACTTTTAAACTTCAGAATTCTTCACAAGAATCAGTAATTAATGGTTAAACTACAGTAATCTCTCTCAACTAACCAAATCTCCTGAAGATCAGTTTGTCTGTCCTGCGTAAAGCCACTTGTTTCTACTTCACTTTTTTAATGCTCTGTTTCTTCCTTTCTCATGGAAATGTCAGGTCCCATAAAAGCCCCTTTGGAAAGCAGCTGGGTTGTAATCTGTGTAATGATGTTATTTTACTTGCTCCTCTTATTTCTTTCTGAGCCATCCTGGCTTTCTTGGATTTTGAGTAACATGGAAAGTCTGCTGCAATGCCTTTAGAGAAATGAGCGGCAGTCAGAGCCCTCAGCCCCAAGCACCTTCAACGTGAGCACGGAGAGCAATTCCTTTCTGATACCTCAGGCCACTCCATATTTCCAAGGGAAAACAAAAAAAAAAAATCCCCAGAAAGGAATTATTTTAGTGTTCCTTAGGTCTACAATATTCCTGTGTAGGAGAGAAAAATATTCCCAGAGACTCTCCTAACTGTGTTGGCTGAACTGAAATCTCAGGTAGGACACTGGCCCAGGTTGCCCAGAGAGGTGGTTGATGCTCCATCCCTGGCAACATTCAAGACCAGGTTGGAGGAAGCTCTGAGCAACCTGATCTGGCTGGAAATGTCCCTGCTCCTTGCAGGGGAGTTGGGCTGGATGACCTTTAAAGTTCCCTTCCAACCCTCATGATTCTGTGATTCTGTGACAACAGCCTTATCCGTATTGTCTCCTACACTAGGGTCTATTATCAAGATAGGTTTCAGAATCACCACACTATGTCCATTATAATTAGAAAGGGCTGCTCTGAAGGCAGCACCATCAATCTGCATGTGAACAGGGCTCACCGAACTCCTCTTTGGAGGTCCAAACCCTTGGGAGATGGGCAAGCTCTCTCTCTCATGGTTGGCAGTGCCAAGCCAGGAGTAGGACTCCAATTAAATAGCATTTTCAGAGAACCTGAATTACCGGTCAGTAACTATCTTTGTGCAATCAGTTTCTTTGAAAGAGCAAACATGAAATGACCTGTTCTCTGATTAAAATCGTATCAATGGCAAGGTTTTACTGTTCACCGCAGTCAGTTCAACAGGTGAGGAAGGTGATTTTTTTAGTCCCTCTAGTCAGATTTCTTTGTCTGAGCGTTGTCTTTTTGTAACCAGAAACCTGTTTAAAAGTCTATTTATTTCATTCCTATGTGCTAGCAGGTTTCTGAAGGAAGCTCATGTGGTGGGAAGAAGGATGAGTATGAGAGAAAAAGAAAAGTTTGGTGGATGCAAACTAAAGAATGAAGAAAAAAATCAGATGATCATTTCTTCTATATGCACAGAAAATTAGTTTTGATAAACATTGAAAAAAGAGAAGTGTTCTCACTTGTTTGTAAACAAATGAGGGGGGCAAAATTGCTGGTTTAAGTTCAGACTTTCTCAGGACTAGCTGAAGCTAAACCCATGTAGTGTTAGTTTACACTTTCCAGCCCTGACAAGATGACTGTTGGAAGCCACCCTGACCTTTCAATATGATTAACAACCCACATTTTAGATAATTTTAATTTTCTTCTGAAACTGACTGAGCATACCCAGACTTCTCACAAGTCTATTTGCATTATTTTAAAGTTGAAAGAAACTGCACAAAGTATCCCAGCTCAGATTGCCATGGTTTAGTGAGAAAATGTTGCTATCTCTTCCAAATGGGTAAAAAATATTCTGAAATAAATATTGATAAAAAAGAGTCCAGGAGATTCACAAAGCCAAAGCACATCGTTAAACATGGTTTAGCAGTTGTGAAACAAAAAACCTCTTGTCTCGTTTCACATCTACTTCCCCACCCTGAAGAAGAAACTTACAGATAAATTGAACAGGACAAGAAAAATGAATGGAGTCGAGGTTGCACTGAATCCTGCCTCATGTAGGCAAAATATATTCAACTGGTCAAGCACACTGTTACAGCAGGACACAGTTTAACCAGACCTTGTACAACTTAGTGCTGGTTCTTGGATCTATGAAAACGCACTTATTTTTGTATTTTACCACTACTATGAAGCTGTTTCTAAACACAATGTGCAGATTTACAGCACAAACTCTACTTCTTTACATGTGCTGCTCTATGGACACCCTCCTCTGCCCCAGCCCTTTCTGTTCCTGGCTAGCATTTGTTGGACATCTCACAGCGCTGACAGAAAAGAGTTTTTGCAACTATTGTCAGAAAAATTCTTCTTGTGAGAATATTCCGCATTTAGTCCGAAAGCCCCTGATGAATTTTCTTATCATGACATAGTCATGGCAACAGAAACTTTGCAGGTTTGTGCTTACCTTAGCGGTTGTGGAATTTTTGTGTTTTTTGAAATGTGCTATAATGTTCATATCCCGGTTGTGCTAGAGAGCTGTAAAGATGTCATCTAACCGTTATGGAAAGACTGCACCATCTTGAAAGTTGCTCATACCTCTTGTGCCTCTAGTCTTCCATGTAATACTTCTGCAATTTCTTAAGCTACCCCTTTCATGCACAGTTCAACAGTCTCACTTCATGCAATTTTGATGGAGAATGCAATCTAACTCAACCAGTTACTGCCACCAAAGAAACTCCACAGTTAATGTTGGAAATCGTCTCTGCTGTGATCTTTTTTCCTCTATTGGATTCTATTTTAATCTCACACGTAGTTTTCAAGCTATAAGAGTTTCATAAATATTTTACTATTCACACTCTTAAAAAAAAAAAGGTCTCTAGCAAGACCAAATGTCAAATCTACATTTTGAATGTGGTATAATACTATTTGAACTAGTACAAAGATGGAGATAAAGTTTAGGGTGACACAAAACAGCAGGGGCACAGGCCGGGATAGAACCATCACTATATGTTTGAGGAGCCACGGGGGAAAATGTGGGAGCTTGTGAGCCACGCATTCAGGACAAGGAAGCATAGGGATCGCAAACAGAGCTGTTGCACCAAGACCTTACCCTGAGGTATTTGCTACCATGGATGAATGAGCAGAAAGCTGTAGGGTGGCAGTAGCCATGTGCCCTACCCAGCCCTCATAGTGCCTGGAAGGGAGAAGCCAGTTTAAGCTGCTCTCTCCACAGGGTCAGCCTCCTGTAGAAAGAAGAAGAGTGGCAAAATTATTAACAACAGTTATTAACTGCAGCTTATCTAAAGGAATTCTTGTGTTTCTTAGCACTTTCTGTCTTCAGATACTGCAAGCGAGTCCAGAGGAGGCCACGCAGATGCTGAGAGGGCTGGAGCAGCTCTGCTGTGAGGCCAGGCTGAGAGAGCTGGGGCTGTTCAGCCTGGAGAAGAGGAGGCTCCGGGGAGAGCTGAGAGTGGCCTTCCAGTACCTAAAGGGGGCTGGTAAGAAAGGTGGGGAAAAACATTTTAGCAGGGCCTGTTGTGATAGGATGAGGGGTAATGGTTTTAAAATAGAGGGAGGTAGATTTGAAATAGATATAAGGAAGAAATTTTTTACACTGGGGGTGGTGGAGCACTGTCCCAGGTTGCTCAGAGAGGTGGTGGATGCCCCATCCCTGGAAACATTCCAGGCCAGGTTGGACGGGGCTCTGAGCAACCTGATGTGGTTGGAGATGTCCGTGCTTCTTGCAAGGGGGTTGGACTGGATGGCCTTTAAAGATCCATTCCCACCTAAACCATTCTATGATTCTGTTACTTCCCAAACATGTGACTGGAAAGACAAGAAGTATTTTTAAGCAGAATATATACATAGAGAAGTGTTGGTCAAGAATTTACAATTGGGTTAAATTTTAAGGATCTGTAGCTCAGCAAGGATTTAGAATTTTTCTGACACTGGAGAAACCTTTCCTCTTCTTTTCTGGTGATTTGCAGGCCACTGTGGTTTCCCAAATAAAAGTTTATTGCTCTGGTCTTAGAAACTAAGCTCTCTAAGAAATCTGGTTAACTATGGACACACTGCTGCCTATACATCATCTATGATAACTTTAGAATTGTCACTACATGAATATTCTGACTATGAAGACATATATTTTATTATGCTTTGCAAAACAGATAATTACTACCATACTTAGGAACGAAAGGCGAAGGAACAGCTATTAATGGTGTAATGATTTACAGCCGAGCTTTGCTTCCAGACAAAAAGACTCCAAAATTGCATGACTATTCATTAAAACTTGAAGTTCATTAAAGACATGGTAAGATTTCTGAAAGTCTTATTGAAACCCAGTGACGCCTAAGGACCAAATTTCAATGGGAATTAGGTACATAAAATTCTTAGGCACTTCGGCAAATCCCACAAGGGCCCGTATAGAAAACAGAAAAATACATTTAAACAACAAAAGCCCGTGTCTCAGAGTTGCTTAATGTCATTGTGCTCTTCCCCATTTAAACTGAAAATTATTTCAGCCCTGATATATCTATGTTGGCACATCTCTAGATCAACCCTGGATTTAGCGCCTACCCGGGACCTGCCACATTTCTGAGGCACAGGTAAAAAGCAATTAAAATAAAAAGCAATAAAGATCATGTGAGAGATGGGGACAGACTAGAAGACAGACTGTCCTTTCAACTACTTTTCGCTTTCTGCAACGTAGACAGTCCTCAACAAGAGAACTTCAACGTCTTCCATGCATCTGAGCTCCATAGAAAGAGGGAAAAGAAGACAAAGGCCAGTGAGGTTATGACTTCTTCACATACCGACAAGGTTCTCTCAGCCAAAGTCTGGTCTGAGAAGGAGACAAGGGTTGCCCACTGTCTCCTGTGTCTTGAAAGAACAAATGATATCCTGCTCTTCCAAACACAAATATGGATGCTCTTGGCCTTTTAGTTGGCTGAGTCTTCTGGCATCTCCTTAGTATGCAGAGACTTCATACCATTTTCAACCTTTGCCACTGTTAATTACCTCCTGCTGTATAGATATTTACTTCTGGCGTGTTTGAACAAATCCAACTCTAAAAATCTTAGTCCATGACTGTAAGGGAGGGTGGTATAGGAGTGACCAGTTGAGGTCTAGGATCTACAGTAATCCCTGTCCTTTTGTTGTGACACTATGGTTGCATACCTGAGCTTGCAGCTGACTTAATATATCTGCATAATACTTTGCTTTGTCACCGTTACCCTCTGCCTCATGCAGGATGTTTTGCACTGTGCTCCGTTGCAGACCCTGATCACAGGCTGCACAATAACTTAAGTGCCCTTGTATGTTACCAATTGTCTTAAATATTTTAATTAGATATTGAATTAGATATTGCTTGAGGCAGTCATGGAAGACATTTGTTAAAAAAAAAAAAAATACACTTCCTGAAAAATAGGTACGTATATGTGCGCATTTATTACATTTGTGGGGAGAGATGGGAAGATGGATCAGTCCCTAAATCAGACCGCACTTACGGTATCTTAAAGCAACTTCGGAGGAGTCTCCTAAACTTAATTTCAGAAAAGCTTCTCCAAATCCCCCAATCTGGGGTTCTTGACACAGCTTGTGTCCCCTAGTTACGTCTCTATCATTGCAAAGCTAATCTGTGGTGTACCATATTTTCAAATCCAGTGGCTTGGGAAATTTCCTTGAGGCTTCTGTGGGGCTCTCTAATCTTTGATGTTCTGTCATTTTTCCCTCCTCATTTTACATATGTGCTAGAACAGAACTGGTTAGTCCAACACATTTATGTCATTAGCAGAGGTTTTGTTTTTTTTATGATGAGTGATACCATGTAATTTAATTGCTGGATTTCATAAGTAGGGTTAGTGATCTCTCCCTACTCCAGATCGGTAGAGATACCACAAGGATTCCTATCATATGGTGCACTTAATTATGATAAATAAGCAGGGATAAATTAAGCCTATAAAAGGCCCAGATGGATATTATATTTGCATCATGAATGCATGCTATGATGAAAATATGGCAGTTGGAGGGCCCCTTTGAAGCAGAGCTCTGGATCCACACTTAATCTGTATTGTAAAAAAGATGTGAACAGTAAATTCAGCAGTTCATGACAACCATGTTGGAAGATTTTGGCTTTCGCAGAAAGTCTCATTTTAATTTGTGTAGAAGAGAATAGGAGTGGAAAGCTCAGGCTTGAAAGGTCTGATAGGTTTAGCTGGGGTGTAATATTTTGGTCAGTTGCAATTGAGACTTGGGGCTGAATAAAACCAGACACACTGGTGTTGTTCCAAAATTCCAGAAAAACCTACCTGATTTACAAGGGTATTTGTATTTGGACCAATTACGGAGTGCTGCCCCTAAAATTGCTATGCAAGGTCAGGAAAGATGTGGTTCATGTTAACAATATGACTCCACTGGGAAACTGGTGGTTTTACTCACTTCTGCTCATGAATAAATTACATTTTAAAAAAAATTCATAAGAGACAACAAAATCATAGGAAAAATAGCTCTTGCATTTAGAAAGATAGCTTACTATTGGAAGTTCAATATTGCTGAACTTCTCTAAATCAAGTGTAAAAATAACTTTTTACATCATTTTTATTTATATAGAAAAGCAAAAATAGGCAGACAGTAGGAAGTCAAATTTAGCATTCACACAGTAACTCTGAGATAACAGAAGTTAATTCAACGTGCATTTAAGCAAATAGTGTCCAGTATTATGGAAAAACAACTGGAAGAGAATTGGAGAAGTGCTTGTGACACATATGCTTTTAAAGAATGAGTTTATTTGTTATGTATTTCTTTCTTGATTTTTGAATTTACTTTTTAGTACTGCGATATTAGTTATGTATTGCTGTGTTACCATCCTTGTTATGTATTACTGCCCTCAGTATGAGGATTTATATGCCTTTAAGTCACTAAAAATATTTTTTTTTTTTTTCGGGGGGTCATTTAGCTATATTTAAAAATGTTTTCTGAAGCACTGTTTCTCTTTGCAATACTTCAGCCTCCTTTTCCCAGGACAGTTCCTCTTGGCTTCATCTTTTCTATCTGTTCCATGCGTTGGGGGAAGAAACTTCACAAAATTTTCAACTTATAAGTATTCCACAACCAAATGGCTTTTATATGAAATACAGTTCAATAATTTAAGTGATTAATAGTGTGGTGAATTCTGAGGCACAGAAGGATTACAGACAGGTCATACAAATGCAAAGCAACTTTCAAAATGTCATTGCAAGGTTTATTTGGCTTGTACAGCTTCAAGGGTCCCCATAGCACAGTATGTTTGCAGATTAAAAAAAAAAAAATTAAAAAAGAGAACGAAAATAAGAAAAAAAAAAAAGAACAAGAAGAAAAAAAGCACTTTACATCCTTGTCTACTAAAATAAAAAAGAATTCAATATAAGCTGAGATGATAGGTAGGCTTGTGTTCTTGGAGTTAACTGGGGCTCACCTGTAAAATGTGCATCAAACCAGACAAAGAGCTCAAAAGGACAGCATATGGAAGGATGGAGTGTTCCTATATGGGGCACTCACTTCAATGACCCGTATTCAAGTTCTTTTCCTCATTTATAGCTATGGTTTTTATGTCAAATTGGACAGATAGAGAATAGCCTGAGAAAATTTTTCCACTAAATATCCAGTAATTTGGTATTCCAAACTATTTCCTGGGGAAATTTTATATGACAATTTTTTTTTTTTGTCATAGAGCAGAGGTAAGACTATACCATAACTCCCTTTTATACTATTTTTCTGAGGAAGAGAGAGTTAACTTTTTGGAATCCAATGGTACCAACGAACGATGAGCAAACATGGGACCTAGAATTAGGCTTCCGAATCTTTGGCAGACAAGGTTAGACTCTGCTTCTCACTCAATGCTTCCCTACAACAAAGACAATTTTCCAGTTAGAACAATGGGGTCCTTGTCTCATTTTTGAATGCTTTCTTATGCATCTCATAGGGCATCTAAGATCCCAGCTGGCTCCTGTGAAATCTAGGTGGTGGTAACTTTGCCAGACTTTGATGTTTCCAACATTTAAGTCAATCTCCTTTGCAACTCCAAGTGTAATTTGTGATGACTTGTTCAAGTGTCTGTAGAAGTCATTCCTCAGTTTGATTCTATCCACAAAAAAAAAAAAACTATCTATACCATGTCTATACACAGGGTTTATTTTTTTCTGCTTTGTCCACCTCATGCCTTTCTAAGATGTAAATTTTCCCACAGTCTTCTGAACTTAAAGAGAGAAGATACGTTGCTCTGCACTCTCAAATGTAATCTAAGCTACATTTTACCGGACATTTTATTTATCACTGCCCGCTGTTTTATCCAGATTTAAAAGAAATCTAAAGAGTTTGTGTGTGTGCTGTGTCGTGGTCAATTTAAGGAACATAGCAGAGATACATGTCGACTTTACATGTACACACAGACTCTTGGTTTATTGGCTTTCGGTTATCAGCATTATTATTTCATTAAACTCTTCTGACTTAGGTGATTACATGCATTCAAACTGACCTAACAGTAAGAATTAATACATCAAAAGGCAGTGTGGGTTCATCATCAAATTTCCTGGTTACCTGGGCAGTGCAAAAATAATGGTGATTTTTGTTGTGGTAGTAATCTTCTCCACCTAGACTGGAGTTTTGAGGCAAAAACTGTGTGTGGCATTTGCCGTGTTTGTACCTGTGAACACAACATGAAAGGCTGTTGATGCAGGGTGAGAAATCAGGCTGTTGATTTTAGGCAGGCACATGCAAGGGCAAACACAAGAAAAGCATGCAGAGACAGTATATGTTTTTTAAGAGGCCATGAAAGGATGTTTTGATGTTCGCTACTGTTAAGCAATGTAAATTGGTTCGGTTTCATGAATAAACTATATTTGTCTTGTACTTGAATTTTTCATGAATTGTTAGTGTATTTTATCAAGCTGATGAGATAGTATTGCTTCCATCAGTTCTGTGTCTGTTCTGCAAAACAAGGTAAATAATTGATTTTTTTTCTCCTTTCTTGCAAAAAGGAATGTGCAATGCTAAACAGGAACAAACAAAGAAAAAAATCTCAGAACTCCCATCAGCAAAGAGAGAAGCACAGACTCCTGACTGCAGGTTGTGTCACTATGCCAGGAATATTTCCTAATAGATATAGAATACACAAGGAAAAAAAATGTTAGTGATAGTCTTGTTTATATCAGCTCAAATGAAGCAGCTATACCACCAAAAGCACTTTCTTCCCCATAAAATCTTGTCTATGGTAAAGATGTTGGCAGGAGAGAAATGCTGAGGGGAAAAAAAAAAAGAAAGAAAAGAAAAAAAAAACAAACTCAAAAATCACACTCTTAACTGACATTCCTATATGAGCAAAAGTTTGCAGCTACTCCTGGCTCTTATTTCTAGTTGCTCCTCAGGAAGCCCAAGGTCTTATGCTGGAAGATAACCCAGAGAACTGTTAATGACTCCAATTAAGAGGTGTGAATATCATTTACACCTATCTGTTCCCTTTTAGCAAGAAAGACTACAGCCAGAAACACACAGCGCATAATCCTACAGAGAGCATTTCAAACAGAAAAGGTTGAATTTATTTGAATTATACAACTCCTTAGTCTGAAAAGGAAAAAAGAAAAAAAAAGATATATAGTGCATTTTAGAGGGACAAAAATAATAGTTCTCCTGCTGTGTGTTCTCACTTTGAAACAAACGGAAAAAACCAAGGCAATGATTAAATAAAGCTCCAGAATATTGAAAATATTCTTTAGAAAAATATGTAAATACAAACAATATGTGATTTAGAAATGTGAGCCAAAAAAAAATCCTTAAAAAATAGACTTGCAGATTTCTTGATTGATAGCAGGCACTCGTTACAAATTTTCAAATTATGAAATTCTGCCTTAAGTTTTCACCTGCAAATGAAAATATTTCTTGTTTAAAGCCACTCATTGCCTTCCCTTGTAGAGTGCAAGTATAAATGAATCCACTTTTCCAAAATACTAGCATTTCTTCCAGCATCTCTTCGAAGTGCTTCTAGGTAAAAGTAGGTTTACCCGTAATGTCAGTTGCCTAAACTTGTTGTTTGTTTGTGTGGGTTTTTTTTTTTATTGGAAAGTTTCCTGAAGAGGTTACCCATCCCATGGATCACAGGACGTAATCTTCATTGTGCTGACCAGTATCTCATCGCCTGTTCCGTCCTTCTGGCTCTCTTTGCTCTCCATGAAGCTCTGTGGGCCTCTGTTCTCTAACTTTTGGATAGTTTGGTGCACCTTTATTAGTACACCATTTCCATATATCAACCAACCCAATGTTGTCACCACTCTAAGTTTCGTAAAGCAGGTTTCATGCTGAATGTACCGTGAAAGACGGGGGAAAACAACGAGCTGCCTATGACATCAGGAGAAACTGGAAAGAGCAGGGTATGGCTGTGTTCATTCACCAACAATGGTCATTTACCAACAATGTGGCTAGAACAGAGCTGATACAACCACTTTTGCACTGTTTCAGTGTAAAACCATATGAATATTTTCATATTCACAGAAAAAAAAAACACCAAAACAACAACAAAAACAACAATAAAAATCCCAAACCCTCTGGGTTCCTTTAAACATATATTTTAAATTCAGACTAAAAAAATTACCAACTTTATATGCAAGAAGTAAAATTATTAGGAAGAAGGTATTTTCCTGATGCCGTTATTTGGAAAATAAAGACAACTAAATCAAGCAGCTGAGCAGGAACGAAGACAGTGTGAGTGTGTGGGGGAAAGAAGTGACTGGCAGCTAGAACTGGTCCTATGTCCACCTTTGTTTAGGGTGTGATTTTATTACAAGTAAGCATTGTACAACAGCCTACTGTACTTGCCTTACAGCCTGCTGTAATTCTCTGTCTTGGAGAGTCTATGCTGCTGATGAAAAATCTTCGCTTCTTAAAATACTTATTTTTTAAGCCTGATTCTCGGGTACTTTGCTTCTGTGTTTAGGGCAGAGACAGATGCAAAAACTCTTGATATCATTTGTGTTATCCTTAGTTTGAATTTCCCACCCTCTGCTTTAAATTAAACGTCTGAATAACTTTTTGCTTTCCACACCATTCAATCTCCTGAAGCAGACGAGCGTTACGCCTGATTGGCTCTGCCCACTGGCAAGTCGGAGGAGAGGATGGATAAAGTGGTCATTCCCCAGCTCCGCAGGGTTTTTGTGAGTGAGGGACAAACTCATTTCTGCCCACAAACCATGACATCTCATAAGTGAACCTTAAAAGCATTTTAATGAAACAGATTCAGCAATGTTGCTCATTAGAAAATACAATCATATCTCTTGTTTTTGTTATGTATGAGTAAGAAGATTTCCTATTTCCACTCAGGCTACCAAAAGCAATGACTCATAGAAGTATTATTTCTGTTTAGAAAGTCAGCATATTGTGCATATCACTGGCGCATCACTTAAAAATGACTGAATTGGTAGTATTACCTTCATTTTACAAAAAGTATCTGAGGCATGAGAATATCAAATGGCTTACCCGAGGTCATAGAGTATTTCAACGGGAGTACATAGAGATTGATATTTCTTCTGCTTGAAAAGCATTTAATATTTTAGGCTTAACTGTATCCTGTACCATACATTTGCAAAGGAGGCTTAGGGCAAAATGCTTGTGCAGCAAGGAGGAGGATGCTTCTAGGAGAACCCACAAGGGTTTAGCAGACGTGCTGTCACTGCCTTTTGTGGACGACATGAATTACCTCCTCATTTTTTGGTACTGGCTCAGTCATGGAGCAGAGGAATGCAGGGAGCTCCCAGCAAAGGAGTAGGTGAATCCCAGCTGTGATGCCTTATGTTTTCCTGGAATCTTGGGAAAACGCATGTTCGTCTGAAGACGAGGATTGCCAGTCTGCCCCTTATAAAGAGGCTGGGGAGTCATGTTTTATGACTGACTTGGATGACTGTGACTTGAAAGCTTAGAAAATTGCTAGTTTAAAGCACCTTCTTTAATTTTTTTTTTATTTCCCCTTACCACCCTCATGAAGAACTGGATACGTTTGAAGAGTGAACCAAAAACTCACCTGACAAACATAAAACTACGTAAGAAAAAAGCACAGGTGAGCTACTTTTGCCTATGAATATCCTGGCAAGGTAGACAGTCACATTTCTTCCTGTTCCTCTAATATAATCAGTCTTAAGTTCTCAGATGCACAAGTTCCCCTGCTTAAACGGGAGAGGGTTTAAATGTTCACGGTTTTATTTCCATGTAGACTGTTTAAATGTCTGGTATTAAGGTTATATCATCATCTGACGATGAAGAAGGTGGTGCAGAATTTTGTCAGCCTGAGAAAAGCCTACATTTCAGATGTTTTATTTAGGTCGTGACTGTTCCAAACATGATTCTCTTTCATAAAGTGTGTGTTGAAACATCTTTCCATGTGCTCCACTTACGTATGAAAATCAGTCTGGGTGCTGTTTTTCGGTCTAAATTCGTTGCTCTTAGTGTGCAGTATGCATACTCAGTATCCAAAGTCTGGCAATCTGGGGATTTAAGCTGAGTTTAAACACCTTTCTGTGTGGGTCCAGCTCAAACGTGACTTCTTCGGAGTTTGGTCCCCAAACTGGGGCACTTTGTGAAAACATGAGGGGGTGAAGCTTCTGCAGCATGGGAGCTTTTGGACCAAAAAAGAAGCTGATCTTCCGGAGTATATGAATGTTCATTTGAATAGATACGTTTTGGGATAATCTTCTAGGTTACATTATTTGAGATTGGGGCACTCTCTGACTTTCTTGTGTTGGAAATAATATGGTTTGGCACAGTAGAGGAAACCAGCAATTAGAAAGCAGTTTCCTACTAGAAGGATGTCCATCAGAGTGCAAAACATTGGAAAATAATAATGTTTGAAAATGTACAAATAAATAAAGTGAAGACCATTCTCCCTTGGGTGTCATTCACACTGTGCTTTTCACTTAATAAAAAAGCTCTTAGCATGATTTTCTTCCAGTCTAAGCAGTTGGTGTTAAGGTGTTGATGGTCATTAGCAAGATCTAGAGTCAGCCAATTAGATTTACTTTTGCAGCAAATTAAGCTTCAAGACGTTAGAATCTGTGCTTAGCAGAGTCTGCTTCTGACAGGATTTTGGACAACTGTGCTTCCTAACGAGCAGCAAAACAGTGGAAAGAGAGGGTGTGGAAAGCTTCAGCCTGTCTGAAAGGCAAGTACCTCCTAACCCCATAGAAATAGTCTGAAATGCTGAGGATGGCATGGCAGACAAGTAGATGCCCACACAGTGACTCTCCGAGGACGATGAGATGAGCTGTTATTAACAGGATCTGAGTCAGGAGGTTGATACTGGCAGTTTCTGCATCAAAGGCTTGCCAGGAGTAGTGTTGTCTTTCTTTTCTGATGGAGGGAAACAGGTGCCTGAGCCAGTGCTTTGGGGTCCTGCTGATCCCACAGGGTCACAGAGCATTTGAGGCTGGGAGTGACCTCTGGAGATTGTCTAGTCCAACGCCCTTGCTCCAGTGGGACCGGGTGGAACAGGTTGCTCAGGACTATGTCCAGTTGAATTTTTAGTATCTCCAAAGAGAAGAGACTCCACAACTTCAACGTGTGCCAATGTTTCATCACTCTCACAGTAAAAAAAAAAATAATAATTCTTATGCTTAATTGTCATTTATTGTGATTCAATTAATGCCCATTGCCTCTTGTTCTGTCACTGGACACCACCAAGAAAAGTCCGTCCATCTTTTTGATGATCCTGCACTGAACTGTCTCCAGTGAGTCCATGTCTCTTTTGCACAGGCAAGCCCATCACCAGACCCAGCACCCTAGATGTGCCTCACCAGCGCGGAGCAGAGGGGATCACCTCCTTTGAGCTGCTGGCAATGCTCTGCCTGATGCTACAGGCCTACTGTTTTCCCAGTAAGAAGATATTGTTGATGGCAAGAAAATACCTGGCAGCATCTCCATGCTACTTCATTCAGAGATTCAGCAAGGACTGATATAGAAAAAAAAAGAAAAACACATTTCCTAAGTAGCCAAACAAGGGAGAGATGCCTTACATCTATGTGAGAATGGATGTTCTGCATCAAAATAGCGTTTAATGTCATACTGAACTGCCAAGGCCACTTTTTTTTTTTTTCCAAAACAATCATAAAACTCTCCTATGCTTTTGTTAAATTGAAACAATTGTCAATCCAACCTCTATTGTAGTCCTTATCTCTTAACTCTACTCACAACAAATAACCACTTGAATGCATCTACACTGCTTTGGGATCGGACTCTAATCCACCCTGTATCTCTGCTGGAGTGGGAGAGGGGACCAATCAATTCTATAATGCCCTTAGGTGAAGCAAAAGTTCGGTAAAGCTTTACCCCAGAGAAAAGAAGTTGCCCAATAGGAGCTGTGAAGAGGAGATATGAATCGCAGCATCTCTGATGGCTGCTTTTGAGATGGGACAGTTTGTGCTTTGCCCTTTGCCGACAGCTGTTACCAAGCCATTATTGATAATCTGTCAGGCAAGATGGAAAAATTAAACAATGGATTAACATTGCAGAAAGTACTTTTTTTTTTTACTGACAATGATGGTATCATTTTGATGACCACAGCAATCTTTTATTAAATTTTGTGAGAGATTATTACCTCCTGCAGGAGATGTGAGATTGCTGTAAGAAATGCACAATTTTGTGATCCACAAATATTTTGTGGGATGTAGCCTGTAAGAAATATCAGCAATGATTTGATAATGTGAAATCTTCACAAGTGTGATTTACTTACGACATGAAAAGAAGCTTGGCTCCGTGACAGTGGTTGCAAAAAATACTTTCTTACCAGTGAAAACCAGTGACTTGTTAGATAAGCCATCTGCGAGGTGCAAGGGGTTTATTCTGCAAGAGGAAAAATATCTATTTACTACTGTTTTCACAAAGCTACTAAATAAGTGATATGGCTCTTCAGGAACATTGGGGAATGCCTGTCAGAGGACGGATCATCTCTGAGATCATCTCTGGAGGGCATTTGGACTAATACCAGTGAAGAGGTGGAAGAGGCTCTGAAGTTTTTGTCGCTGGATAGAGATCCCAAATGTCTTCAGGGCACTCCTGACACCACCTGAACAGTGATGCCCAGAAAATGTGTCTCTGTGAAACAGTGTCCTCCACCCAGTCCCATTAACAAACTAATAGCAAAAATATTAATGTTTATTTTGTACTTAGTTTGAGGACATTCTGATTTCTTTCACATTCATTATTGAGCAAAAAAAAAAATTAAAATTATTTTGAAAGCTTTTATCTGCACCTCCATGCTTATCTCACACTTCACCACATCTAAGTGCCAGGATTCCTTCAATCAAACTTTACCTGAACATAAGCTTTAGCTTCTACCGTACTTATCTACACTGTACATCTTGTTTGCAGGGTAAAGCATTTTTGCAGACTGGTTTCAGAGCAATTTATCTCTCTTTCTAGGCCTGTCTTTACTTATGTGCATGAGGGAGGAAAACTGCATGACACAGCCAGGAACAGTGAATTGCGAGATTATAAATCCAGATAAATCCAGATACATGCCAAAATGTATGAAAAAAAAAAAAAAAAAAAAAGAGGGATTTTGAGCCAATTGAGTCAGGTCCATACCTACAGTTTTAGCAACGCTTCCAGAGTTGGATCAGATTCCAGAAAAATGTTGAATAAAGGGATAAAGATAATAGAGCAGTATGGTCTTTTGGAAAACCATAAAGCCAGCCCTACCATTTCAGGAATAATTTAAGAGTTAAACCTGTCACTTTCTAGAGCTGTAAAAATGCTTAGCTGCCTTGTGTTTTCTGTTGACCAAGGTATTATCCATTTGGCAGAGGCCTCCATCAAGCTTTTCAGAGTAATGACCTGGAAGATTTTGTGATCCAAGAAGATGTGAGACAGAAAGACATCATTGCCAAGTTACAGATTGGGCATCCAGTTATGAGAACATTTTTACATCTTCTGAAAAGTCCTAAAGTGCTTGGATCTACATGCTGCTTCCTGCAGACAAACTCATAAAGCTTGGCAAAAAATCTGCAAAGAATTTGATATTCCAGACTGAGTGTTTTGGAGACAAAATTGTGTTTGGTAACTAGCACTCTGGGAGTTTGACTCAGGAAATTATATTGCTTTTCTCCATTTTGTTAATCTCTCCTTTCCCTCCAGGTTGTAATGAAAAAAAATTCATCTGGACATCGAGACTGTAGATTGTTTCACATTGGATTTTAGATTTCCACCAAAGAGTCCCCTGTTAGTTTTCCTTGTTCTTGGAATATTTTCAAGTACTGCTTTATAATCTCAGGTTATAAATCACTGCGGGATCCATCCCGTCAAGTCAAACCCCTTCTTTAGTTTCTTATACCTTGATTAGTAAAACCCACACCTAGCTGTTTTGCTATGGGGTTTTGTGTGAGATCAGTGGAAGGAAGTTTCATCATACACATTCCTTCTGTGCTTTCCGAAAGGAAGTCTTACATGCTTCCTCCTTCTCCTGCAAATAATTAGATGAGAAGCTTTGAACATGTAATTTTTTATAAAAAACTTTTATCATTTTAATTATCACCTTTCCTTGAAACCCTAAAAGATGTACTCACAATCCAGAAAGTATGTTTTTAGAGAGTGCTATCATTGCTGAGACTACGTGGTAGTGGAGGCAGCCTAAAAGGCAAGAAAAAAAAAATCCTCTACAACTTGTTCCCTTTCAGACAAGAAATACTGAAGGATCAAGATTTAAAAGTAGATAGATGCTATGCTAAAATAATATCATACTTCACTGTCAATGAGTCATGTGGAGAAGTGACTGCATGCTACTTACTGACCTTCCTTGCAATAGCAGGAATATTATATAGATTATCACTGGGTCAATATCATCAGTGCTGTCGCTTGGTCAACCTGAAATTCAATTCTCCACAAGTCAGTTTTGATAATTTCAGAGATCCAAATAGCACTATTATTTATTTGAATTATATTGCAAAAATTATGTATTTTACGTGGGTGAATGAAGCACAGTACTGTGTTATTGTCATTCTCTGCACATGTTGCACATACAAACTTTCTAATTCGAGAGCATTGTAGTATTAAATTCTTCCTGTAAAACACTCAGTTATTTTAAAGATCAATGGTCCCGTTTCCAAGGTTCACAAGAACTTCTGTTACTGACAATTTTAAGTACACGAGCAAATTAATACCCGATCCTCATCTTGAGGAAATGTCTTTCTTACCTATTTAAAATAAATAATACATTCACTTAGTCTCATGAAATGGTCATTCCGGTGCTTTTACACAGTATTGTGGCAGAAAGAGAACTGATTCTGGAATGGTAACAGATTCCAGCATGCTCCAACACAAAGCAGTTGACCTTCATAAAGTGCTGCACATCCTTTGCCTGGTTTTTGTACATTACAGGGAAAAAATCCAAGCCATTTCAGGGATGATGGTAAGAACATGGAAATAAGAACAAATTCTTTTGGTGTCAGTAGATAAAATGGTCCCTTCAGCCTCCTTTATTTGAAAGAGTTCATCCCATGTAACATTTATTTTCCTTAAGAAAAAAAATTCCAAATTGGATTTTTGCATGCTCCTCCAAAATGAAATCTGGAAGTACTTCCAATTCTAACAGGTATAAAGCTCTCCAGCGCAGCGCTGGCTCGAGCATGCTGTGTGATCCTCAAAGAGCCTGCTCCGCACATCACGGACAGAGATTTCAGCAGCAAACTCTGGGAATGCAATCTGGTGGGGGTCCAATTTCCATCCTTCCCTGCTAAGGTCAAGGGACTGCAGAACCCCTTCCACTAAAACTTGCAGCTCTCCGAAGCTCTGCTCTGGAGCTCAGCGTCGACGATCCTCTGCTGGCCAACAATTCTGGAGCTGTGTCCAAGCTAGAGTTGCCAACTTATTAGTTGTAAAATATTGGACAGGCTTTCAGCTACAAAAAGAGACCCTGAAGAATATCCTTGAGGAATATGGGAGCAGCATTTGGAGATTTTGTTTTGCCATTGCCAAAGTACTTTGGTCCTGCCCTCTGATCGTAACAACAGTTCGAACGCCTAAAAGTCTGCTCAGCTCTGATGAATGAGGATCACATACAGCAGACAAGACTACTTTTTGGGGGGAACTGCCAAAAAAAAAAAAATGCTGTAATAGTATCTTTTGAGTTCTTTTATGCTTTTTTTTTTTTTTACTTAAAGGCTGGTCTGGTAGCTAGTCTTGTTACCCACACATAGGTATTCTGGCAGTTGCCAATGATCGTCTTTTTTTTTGCTTTGCGTGGCAGGTTTTGAGGTAATATGTAATGAATTATTTCTGGCAATTTTGACCAGATAGTAAAGTATGACCATTACTTCTGAGTAGAACAGCGAGGAAATGAGGTTCTTAACTCTGGTGGTGAAGGCATGCTCAGTCCAACGGCCAAAATAATGTCAGTTGGGGTAACCATTGATAGGTTTTCCAGAAAAGCAAAATATTGAAGTAAGTGTTGCAGTTACTTGCAGTAAAAGGCATGTATTTCCATTCCTTGTCCTAAGCCACCATAGTGGTTTAACCCTAGTGCCAGTATTTACCTGGAATAAATTTGGAGAGCATCTATGAAGAGACTTAAGGAACAACTCAATGTTATTTAAAATAATTTTCCAGTTATCTGATAGCCAAAGTGTTCCTAAGGCAGGAAAACATTAGTGACTACTGACTGATTTATCCACCTCTTGCATCACTTTTTTCAGTGATGGTTTAGGGGATGCTTGTAGCAATATAGGAACCAGCAGCTCTGCTCATGTCTTGCTGCTGTACAGTGGTTTTTCTGCAGCCGTACTTATCACTTTTGTTCAAGCAACTGTCTCCGAACGTTTATGCGCTCGCTTTAGCTGGAAGTAACAACCTTTGTACCACTTTGAAGTGTAATATTCTGTGCTGCAAGGCTGATTTACAGTGAAATAAAATAAAGTGGCTGGCTCATTGCAGCTGAAAGTGCTGAAGCTTTCTCTCTTTCTGTAGAGAAAAATGCATTTGGGGCTGCAAGTTTCATCAAGATTGCTATCAAAGACCTGCTCCTTGGCCCTTTACTGCTGTAACCAAGCATGGTGCTGTTAGAAGTGAAGAATATGGATGCAAAGTACTTCTCAGGTACAGTAGCCTACCTTCAAGCTTCTTGTCCTATACAAGAATCTTAATAAACGTCTTTTAATTGTCGTGGTAGCCTTAAACTCTTCTTAATCTAGGATTTTAACAGCCAGCTACCTGAAATGCAGCAAAAAGATGGGTTATTTTGTGTTACCTTACTATCGGTTCGCTGAAAAATCAAAATTATTGAAAGTCAGATCCAGAAGGAACTCTTAATTTTACAAAACTCAAAATTGTATGTACACATGTGATCATGCACTGCAACCTTTAATTATTAACTCACATTTAAGGTTTGGTCACCTCCTGCTTAATTACGGGATCAGCCACAGCAATTTAAAGTGATTAAATCTGCAGGCAGTTACTCTGTTCAGGAAGAAATGGCAGTAGTATTAATTGCTGAGGTGAAAAATGAAATAAATATATTTACTAACAGGCCCCACCATCACATGCAGAAATATCACAAGGCTGTCTAAGAATATTAATTAAACTCAGGAAGGCTAAATATTGTCAGCAGGCATATATTTACTATCACTGTTGTTTTACAGCATTTTTTGAGGGCAGAGTGGGGATGCCTGAGCAATTTTGGTATAAAACAGGTCGTGATGTGTTGCTGATAAAACCAGGATTTTATTTTTATTGTAAACCACCTCACTATTACTTTTCCAGTCAGTATCAAATTTGTGGTTTGCTGGCACAGATGTTTTTTCACATCTCCAAGTCGCCTGCACACGGTAGCAAAAACATCCAGTTGTTGTGATCCTTTCCTTTCCTCCCATGAACAATTCCAGGAAGAACACAGGAGCTGAACACAAGTCAAGCAGATTATCTTAGAATTACAGCAATGATTTTGCCTAATGCCCTTGTCTTTGATGCCTGGGTGTGCTGATGCCCTGAGAGGTGGCGTGCCTTTCCTACATCGCACTGTGTCATTGCAGCACGCACTTAAAATGAATCATCCACAGCTCTTTAAAAGCATTCAGTCTGAACTGTTACTTCTTATCTCAAAGGGAAAGGAATATGTAATTCTTGCACTTGCACTTGCAAGAAGAGCTTGATTTCCCTCGGTCTATATGGTTTTTTGACATATTCAGAGAAAAAAAAATCCAAATTAAGTTCGCAAAGTCTTTAATTTTTTCTGATTTTTTTTTTTTCAAAGTAACTTAAAAAGGAAGGAGGGGAGCAAATTAGACAGAAACTTCTCTAAATTAGTCCATAGTAGTTTTTTATCCCAGTCTGGACATCAGGGAGGACTATATGAGAGTCTCCCTCTGACAAATATTGAGATCATTGAACTTCTCTTAGAAGAAAGGATGGCTATAGAGAGTGCCAACAATGGGGACAATCACAGCTGAAATCAGATCATCAGCTGTGGTGAAGTGGCTCAATTTCTCTAGCTATGCCAATTTACTCATGGAGAAATCCCAGTCTATACTCTCTAGTAAAAACCTGCTGCAAGAGTGGTTTTACTAAAAAGAGATGAGTTTTCTTTAGAATGCACCAAGATAAAGGTGTGGGACTATTAATGGATATCGCACATAGATCAGAAGTGAATGTATGAAATTGGTCTCTCAGAAAATTTTTTTAATTTGCAGTTGTAGGGGAAGAGTCTTATTCAGTATGTGTTCCAACTCTGAAGCCTAACTTATTTTAATAACTGATTCTTTCAGTCTTATGTTCTTTGTTGGTTAGATTTAGGGATGGGCAATTGTTTGTCCCAGATATATATCTCTGTCATAGGCAGAAGCTTTTGGGTTTCAGCATGTCTACATGCAGGTGGTGGAATAGATTTTCAAGTACAACCACAATAACATTTAGCACCTCTCCTTAATGTAGTTCAGCACTCAGACTGTGCAAGTAGAATGATTCTTGTTGCATCTTACATATTATAATGAAACATTCCCATAATGTTTTAATTAAATATTTTATCTTTACGGTATATTTGAGTAATCTTTGTCAGAGGATTTTGAAAATGTTATTACCTTGCAGTGTTTTGGTGTTGTTGTTTTTTTTCACATCAGCATTTAGTTACACACAAAAAAATGTCATGAGAATATTTTATTGGCTTTATTAGTCAAAATTGTCAAAGCTGAGTCTTAGCCTGTGACTATGTACTTGTATCATTCAGAGGAAATTAACTTGAATCTGTTTTTTACCAAAAAAACCACTCTTAGAATACTCCATTAATTCAATTCTTTTCCCCACTTTTTTTTTTTTGTGAATATCAAGTGCTTAGTCTCTGTGAAGGAACAAGAGGTACTTAGAGTCAAAAAGGGAAGGGAATGAATATGTCTAAGAGCACTGGAAAAGGCAAGAGCTCTTTGAGCAGCCTTCAAAGATAACTCATTAGCCTTTCCTGAGCTGTCACTCACAGCTGAGTAATTCAATTTGAAACATATAGGGAATGGTATAGAATGATACATTTTTAATGTGCATGCATTTGTGAAATATACCAGACCAAGTTTTCCAATGTAGTATTTAGAAATTTTCTGTTGATCTGTACAAATGCAAAACCACACTCGATGTGATAAAAAGAAGAAACAGGTTCTAAGCTTACTAAAGCTGCAAAACCTTGTTCTTCCTTTCACTTTGTGTATTTTGCCAACTCAAAAGTCATTTCCCACTTCTGCTGTGGCGTATTCAATGCCTATTTTTTTTTTTTTTTTTGCGCAGATCTTTGCAGTCAACACCGGCTCATCAACCTCCGCATGCACCAGCACAGCTTGAGAAGGAAGGGGGCAGGCAGCAGTAGGGCAATAACAATTTAGGGGCTGCTTACACAACTTTCAGGTATTCAAACCCATGGGGCCAGCTGCGATCCAGCATTGAAGGAGATCCAAAATGGCTAGAAATTAAGTTAATGTTAATTGTGTCTTTAAAAAGAGAGGACCTGAAGAGGTCCCCACCTCAGCCCTGGGAAAGGAAGCATGCCCTCTTAAAATCAGTTTTCAAGAATGTGATGTACAAGAGAAATAAACAAGGATAGTCAGCATGCATTTAACAAAAGCAAATTGTGCTAATTAAATCTGATTGCCTTCTGCAATTAAGTAAGCATATGAACAAAAGGGAGAGCACTGGGTGCTCTCTGTCTTGACATTGCTTCCCAACAGCATTCATCTGTAAAAAGAGGACTTAGGTGGGTTGAGAATTTGCTAGATGTCAGCCTTGAAGCGTAGCAATAAATGGGCTGATGTCCAGCTGGCAAACAGTGACAAAGAGGGTACTCAAGAGGTCTACTCAAGAGTGATTAATTGCAATTGATATGATGACAAAGAGTACATCCTCAGCAGATTTGCAGACCGTACTGAATTAGGAGGATTGGCCCAAGGGCAGGGCTCCCATCCTCAGTTCTTGTGAGGACAGTTGAGTGGGATAATGAGCTGGGCTTGGTTAGTCATGGGAAGAGGAAGTACAGAGGTGGTATAATAGTGACACAAAACTACCCATGTGAAGTGCTTGCTCCAGACAGCAGACCCAAACTTGGTAGTGCCAGGCTATCTTGTGGAAAAGACCACAAATTGTGGCTTGCGATATTCGTATTGGACCTCAGGAAAAACTCCTTCACCAGGAGGTAGTGCAGCCTAGAAGGAGTGACTCAGAGAGGCTGAGCAATCTTTGTCCATGGAGATTTTCAGGACCCGGATAGAGAAACCTACAGCTGATCTCATCTGCTTGTAGACAGCACTTTGAGCAGGAGGTTGGAGTTCGGACCTCCAAAGCTGCCTTCCAGTTGGCACAGTGTCACATCCAACCCACAATGACAAAAAGAGAGTCTTAAAACATGTTTATTCTGGGTGAATCATGTATATGTATCTCCCGGTACACATAAGCGTTGTTGGTTTTCAGTAAAACAAACACACAAAAACATGTTTATCATCTGCAAAATGTTATCTGTAATGACATCTGTAGTGCATTGTCCTCCTCCTCCTAGCATATTGTTACAAAGCTCTGCCTGGTTATTTTACCTCAGAAAAGCATTTCTTTCCTTAACAAATTAGATATTAATTAAGGTAAGCAGGGGACTGGAGCAGATAATTACTATTACAAAGTGTGATAGTAATGACACATTCCTTAAAGGAAAAAAAATGCTCTGCAGCTTTTTGCAAGGCACTGAGAGAAGAGAGTAATGATACAAGAAATCTACTAAGACTGTAGTATTTACTCTTCTTTGCTTATGATATGGTTGCAATAATTTTATGCAAGAATAACTTTGAAATTGAAAACAGCTTGGTGTATGTTATTTTCTACTATGACAAATAAAAGTAACATAATAGGCTTGCGTATATCATGGTCAGTGCCACTAATAAGAGTCATGTTACTTCCAAAAAAGGTTCATGAATAAAATACATTCTTAGGAATTTGAGATTAATGAATGTAAGATTAGTCTTAAATTCATTGCCGACAGAGTGCTGTTTACAGCTACACATGGAAATGATTTTCAAAGATGCAGGATATTTTTCTAAACTTCACTTTTTAGTTGCATAAAGTTTGCATCATTGTTTGTTGTTGTGTGATTCAGGGTTCATGATCAACTGTGTTACCATCATAATTTCATGGCTGAGTCATGAGAGATCACCACTCTAAACCACACTGAGTCATTTTTTTTGTGGTAATGCATCTTGATTCATTGCTGTTAGACAACTTAAGGGCAGGAATTTTGCCTTTTTTTTTTTTTTCCTTTACAGCAGCCCTGCAGCTTTTTCACTGCCCTTTATTCTTCTCTTGCATAGCTTTTTTTTTTTTTTTTTTTTTTTTTTTTTTTTTTTTTTTCCATTTTTCTTTTACTTCCATTCTCTTTTAGAGGACACACACAGGTAGAATATATACATGTGTGGAACTCAAATACTTGAATGGAAATCATACTTTGAAGAGTCGGTGCATGCAGAAAACTGTACCTGGGTGAGCTCGTGGCTGCTTATAGATTTAGGTCAAGTAATCAGAGTTTGAACAGATGCCTCATTAACCAATTTGAATAGATAGATGTTCATTCAGAAACTCTGGTTGAGAATTTTGCAAGGCTAAAGAGATGAGTGTGCACCTCTGTTTTGCGCACCTTTTCTAGCACTTATCTTTGTCTATTAGCGGAGTTGTTTGTGCCCAGACATATTCCTCACTTAACATGTATCAGAAGAGGATGGCTGTCTATCTTCTTGAGAGGCAGACATCAATGAGTGGGATACGTGTGACTTACAAGAGGCTTGTTAGAACATCTATCTCTTAATGCTAATAAGGAACGAGCATGCAGCAGAATGTAGGTCTTGTTTAGTCTAGTGAATAACACGGGAAATGCATCCACAGACTTCAGCGAAATGATGCACGCTTTGTCTGGGCGGAACTTTGTAATAGCACCTGGGATTCTCAGATGCTCGGAATATGCCTCGCTCGCTAGAAATAGAGAATTATCTTAGGACAGATATTCAAGGAAACAAGAAGAAATGTAACATTGCTGCCTACAAAAGTCTGTTTAACAAACTGCAGTAAGGCTAGCCTAATTAACCCTTCCTTTCAAGTAGATGATGTGAATCTATTGAAGTGTTTTTAGCACTGACTTAGTAAAGAAAGTTTTTATAACATAGTTAATGACCCTTAGAGCTCCACCCTTTCTCTAATAGGCTAAATTGTAGCAATCCCCCTGCAAACTTGCATGATTTATAAGTTAACCTTACATTAATACTGTAAGTAATTTTTCTAGACTTGATTTTTTGTATTTCTTATTGATGGACTTGCATTATTTTAATGCAAAGACTTTCCTAACATAAGCCAGGATATCGCATTAATATCCTCAAAATCTCCCACTACAGTGCAGATTTCTCTGGTGTTTACCAAAAGCCTCGTCAAAGTCATTTTGAACACCTTTCTTAGGAAGAAGAAACAATTATGTTGTATTTGGTATTTCTGTGCCATTATTTGCAGGAGTCCCACGCAAAACTTAAAAGACTTTGAGATTATTTTGCCATGTAGTTAAATGAAATAATTCACAGTATCTTTTTTTGACAATGCCTACTCTGCTGCAAGATATGATAAATATTACTTGTGGGTGCGTGTAAAACAGAATTCTGTTTATCCATGTACTTGATATAGAGAGGGAAATTTTTTTTGTGTGAAAATGAGTTTCTACAGCAAAGAAATATTAAAAAAAAAGTGTGTACATGTATTATACACACTAACATATACACATATATATATATATATATATTCAGTACCTGTCATACTGTCACAACTTTTATAGGGGCCTTTTCAGTAAAAGCTTTTTCATAATGGAAAAAAAGTGGCGTGGTTTAGTTATCGTTTATCTTTCTTCCCATTCCCTTCCTAATGTATCCTGACTTAGTGAATTCTCACCTCTAATGTATTTGTGTGTTCAGTCCACAGGATGCCTGCTAATGATTGTCTTTATTAATTTTGTTTCCTTTGGTTCATTAAATTTACTTTTGTGACTACAAAGATGACACTATAGCAACCACTGTGCTTCCAGCCAGTTGGTAAGAGACAGTCATTTACAGTTCTTTTCATTAAGGCGGTGGACCAAATCCAGCGGACACTTAATAAGTGGCACAAATTGCCCATTAGTAAAATCAGCTCCGGCTTGAGCAGGGAAGCAGGCGGGTGGGATGGTGGGCAAAGAGGCAAGCGGAGGTGTTGACTTGCATTTGGTGTCTAAGCGAAGAAGGGGAGGTCTACTGAGCTGCCTTTCATGTGAGGCTTTGATTCTGGTGAGCAAAATGCTAACCTCCAGGACAGAGGTTACAAAGACAGCTGGAATTAAGAGCTATCTCACCATTTTCAACTTAGTCCATTGTGACGTGTGAATCAGTTCCCTAAAAGGCATAAGAAAGCATCTCTTTACCTCCTCACGCTGGTTGGTTTCTTGGCAGCCTTTCTCTCTCCAACATGAAAATCACAGCCACGTGTTTCTGTCTCAGATTTACCCCCATGTATATAATCTTTAAATTTAACCCAACCCCCCCAAGTTACATTAGCGTTAAAATTACGCATTAGAAGGACACATAACACTAATGAACTCTTCATTTGCAAATTTATTTTAATATTTTACTGCGGTTATTGACAAGCATGCAGCAGCTCTATAAACCTATAACGCGAAAACAAAGACATATTAGAAAGCTCTCTGGGAGGAAGGACTTTCTATCTTCCTAATGAAGCCAGGATTCCTGTGAGTAGCTGTTCACTTTGACAACAATTGCATTAAGATCAAAGGGGATACGAAAACCGTGACAATATGACTGTATTTCATGCACCATGAGGCAGGGTTAGTGTAGATTAGACATATCATTAGTCAAGGGGATCTTTTTCCACTGAGAACTCTTGGCTGCTCAGTGTCTTTTCCTTCCCCTTTCCTTTCCAAGTTGGTATCTGTTTAAGCAGAAAACAGATTCCTTCCCCCTAAGACTATGACAGAAATAGGCTACGGATTTGAGGCGATGTCCAATCAGTGGCAATATGCATAGTAATATGTGGCACAGCTTGTGTAATGAAGTTCCCAGCATGCAGCCTGGAAAGGTATCCTCAAGTGTGCAGGGTGATTTATTTCCTCTGTCAAGAGGCAGGACAGGCAGGACTTGTCCTTCCCCACAGTCCCTTCAAGAATATTCCTTCACCCCGGGAAGCCGTAATAGCTTCTGGAAGCTCAGCCTTTGTTATACGGCTTGGAACCCTGTTTTAGCAAGGTTACATCCCAGGTCCTTTTCATCATTTGCGCTTGCTTTTAGGCAGTCGGATTGTAAGGAAGGATATCAGCTTTTTCTTCTGTTTACATTTGACTTTGCGTTAGCACGTGAAATGATTGATGAGGCCTGTACACCATGCCTGAAACTGAAGAACTTGCCTGCAATTGGTGCAATACATTTAATTCCTGCTTTTTAACTTAACTACAGTGTGCACAGAGATCATATAATGTCTGCACTAAGCTATGGAAAACATTCAGCCTAAACAACACTTTTAAAATGACTTTATTGCTTGGGTTTATGTGATAGTGGAACCCTATTGATAGAGCTAGCAGACTCTTGAGTTTTTTGCCCCGTAACTTTAATTCTCGCTTTCAAAATACTAAAAAAGCTGCACTCTGATTTTAGACTTGCCTGCCTCAGAGAGACAATACTTGGCTTCACTTGATTTGTAGAAGTTCACTGAGTGCTAATACATTGCAGTAGCTTCACTGTCTAGTGTGCATCGTTCTAAACGTTTTTATCAGAACTCAGAAATGATTAATGAGATATATTACCACATGAGAAGATTCAGCAATTTCTAATCCTTTCTCTGCATATGGATTTAACACCTTTCTGTCTGAAACTAGTTTCCCAGAGACTTCCCCAGTGTGCATACAGTGCGGTGCCACTACAGTGCCCTGGTTACCACGGCTAACAAAGAACCCTCCAGCTTAAGTACGGGCATGTAAATACACTCCTACAGACGTTTAACAAAAAGATCTTGGGTTTGGAATCCCTCGGGAGTTCTTTTAGAAAATCCCTCTTCGCACTCAGTTGTATAACACCCTAACTTACGTCGGGATTCATAAATTTGTCACTACACTCTCTAAACATCTAGCACAGTAATTAAGATTTGTGGAGGGCTGCTGTCTCCAAAGATGTTTCTGCCTGTCACCAATGTTTGGGAGTTTTTTTTAAGATAGCTGGGGAAGAGTGCCGTATTTGTGATTTATGCAGTTTACAGCTGGCTTTTCAAACAGCTAGCAGTAGTCACTGAGCTGCTAGGACAGTTGTCCCCAGATTTCTCTGCCACAGGACCGAAGTGCTTTCTGCAAGCACCATTATACTCAGCTTTTCATTTTGATGGTGTAGGCAGGTTTCTAGGGCTCATTGTCAGAGGACCTCATCCTTTTATGTTGGGCCCGATCCAAAGGACCTTGCTTTTTGGGGTCTGCATGAAAGTGCTTCATATGGGCTCCCTCTTTTGGGGCAAAGATGGGGGAGGTGGGGGTTGTTAGTTTCTTATTTCTTGTACTGCATTTCTGGTGCCACTTAGAGTCCCCTCCCACCCTGAAACCTAGTCCTCTTTCTCCATTTTCACCTACCAGACTATACAAAGCACCAGAAATGTGCTGGCCAACTCTCCACAAGTGGAAAATGATATAGGCCTTACTAGCTTGCAAAATTGCCACTGGAAAGATCAAATGTGGAGACACGATGAATGGAAGGACAGACCACACAATGTCAGCTATCAGGGTGCCAATTGATATTTGTCTTTTTTTAATGACATTTTTGTCATTGTTTGTATAGAATCATAGAATGGTTTAGGTTGGAAGGCACCTTCAAAGCCCATCCAGTCCAACCCCCCTGCAAGAAGCAGGGACATCTCCAACCACGCCAGGTTCCTCAGAGCCCCGGCCAACCCGACTTTAAATGTTTCCAGGGATGAGGCATCCACCACCTCTCTGGGCAACCTGGGCCAGTGTGACACCACCCTTAGTGTAAAAAACTTCTTCCTTATATACAGTCTGAATCTGCTTCCTTCTATTTTAAAACCATTACCCCTCGTCCTATCACAACAGTCCTATTCAAGAGTTTCTCCCCATCTTTCCTATCAGCCCCCCTTGAGGTACTGGAAGGCCTCCTCTTCTCCAGGCTGAACAGCCCCAACTCTCTCAGCCTGGCCTCACAGCAGAGGTGCTCCAGCCCTCTCATCATCTTTGTGGCTTCCTTTGGACCTTCTCCAACTGGTCCATGTACTTCTGATGTTGGGGCCTCCAGAGCTGGACGCAGCGCTGCAGGAGGGGTTTCATGAGAGCAGAGTAGAGGGACAGAATCCCCTCCCTCGACCTGCTGGCCACGCTCCTCCTGATGCAGCCCAGGATGAGGTTGGCTTTCTGGGCCACAAGCGCACATTGTTGGCTCATGTTGAGCTTCTCATCCACCAGCACTCCCAAGTCCTTCTCCTCAGGGCTGCTCTCAATCCATTCTCCTCCCAGCCTGGATTTGTGCCTGGGATTGTCACGACCCAGGTGCAGGACCTTGCCCTTGGCCTGGTTTAACTTCATGAGGTTCTCACAGACCCACCTCTCCAGTCTGTCAAGGTCCCTCTGGATGGCATCCCTTCTGTTCAGTGCATCTACCATGCCACACAGCTTGGTGTCATCGGCGAACTTGCTGAGGGTGCACTCTGTCCCACTGTCCATGTTTCTGACAAAGATGTTGAACAGGGCTCATTCAAATACTGATGCCTGAGGAACACCACTTGTCACTGGTCTCCACTTGGACATCGAGCCGTTGACCACCACTCTCTGAGTGAGGCCTTCCAGCCGATTCCTTATCCACCAAGTGGTCTGCCCGTCACATCCATGTCTCTCCAGTTCAGAGCAAGGATGTTGTGTGGGACGGCGTCAAATACTTTGCATAAGTCCACGTAGGTGACACCAGTTTCTTGTCCCTTGTCTACCAAAGCTGTAAACCCATCATAGAAGGCCAGCAAATTCTAATGTATATAAGCTATTGTCAGCCTTCTTGCACATAGTCCAGACCTTCCTGGAAATCCCTCATGATTCCTATATCCTTTAGAAAGGAAGGAGCATGGTGAGGTAGAAGAAAGGCACGGAAATATCTGAATTAGTAGGTAACATGTTTGTCTATCTTCTATCAAAAACCCTTAATCAATGGGACTTCATAATACATTTTTGAAAATTCTTTGTTCCTAGATGTCTAATAGAGACTTTGCCTTACATTTATCTGAGTCAACAATAACAGACTGAGATAGTAATCCCTAACTGGAGTCATGACATATTTATTTTTTTCACAGTATATAAAGGAGTTTGTTGGTTCTTTTTGTCCCAAAATGGACAAACGAATACAGAATACATGAAAAATTATTAGAAAGTATTCTCATGGAACTCAGTTTGCAAAGTTCCATCACACTGAGAAAGAGCTATTTAACACATAATTAGTTAGAGATAACTGGATTCACTTTAGTGATGCTGTTACCAGAAAGCTCTAGGGACGCCTGTTTAAATGAGGATTAAATTTGGCCCTAGAAATGGGTGACATTTGTATCCCGTTCTGAGCAGGCATTTCTCACTGAAACCAATGGACCCTGAAGAAGACAGAGCCACCTAAATGTTCTCCCTTATATCAGAAATAAGGAGGGACCATGACTCCTATAATTCATAAATCCTTCATGAGTTCCTCTTGGGGAATGTGGTTCCATAGAAAGTAATGAAGGGATATATCTTAAAGTTATAATCTAATTTTCAACTTCCAGTCAGCCCAATTTCCAGACCTAATGAGATGCTGCAAGTCTGAAAATCTGTTGAGGATTAGAGAGTGAGATGGAATTACTCAATCTGACTGTTCTAACCCCAAACATATCTAATTTGATTTTTGCTTTCAGATTCTTACAAGGTTTGAGTAGGTTAAACCACCTTAAAAAATGAAATTTAAAGGCATAACCATAATAAAAGTAGTCTTATGAAAAGATTTTCACTGGAATATATTTTCTGAACTTTTCAGCTACAAATGCTGTAATAGGTCGTAAATCAAACTGTAAAATTGTTAGGTAAAAATTGGCTGTTGACTGCAATAGAAATTTTCCCTGGATAACAGCAAAATATTGCATGATTCACACTTCTCTTCTAACCAGGAAAAAATATTTGACTATGTAGTTACCTACTTTTGAGGAATGTTTATCTTTCTTCAGTTCTATGCAAAAATAGCACATCAGTTCGTTTATTTTTTAACATATCAAAAAGCGTAATAACATAAACAGTTTTTTATTTGTTTTAATACTGAAATAAGAACCAAGCAAGTTTTACTCTCAATATATTGACTAGAAATTGAATTTCTTCCCCTCTTTTGTTCACTCCAACACAAGGTAGAATTGGCAAGTTAAATTCACGTAATAAAGAAAGCCCTTTGTCCGCTAGGATTCTAGCACTTAGGTACTTCTAAGACAGACTCAAAAGATGCTAATAAAGCCAGAAATTTCCCACTGAGGGAGTAAAGGAATGCTTTTAGAACTTACTTACTGTCAATGACTAAGGCATTTTTGCTAACAGCAATTTGGCTTCTTATTCCAGGTAGGGAAAAACGCATTAAACAGGAGATTAAAGCGTCCTTTCAGCTACCTGGTAAAGCCGGCTGCTCCAGGCGAGCGGAATGGTCTTTGCTTGGTGGCCTTGGGTTTTGGGGAGGACAGCGGGAAGAGAAAAATCCTGCTTGGAAGAGGGCCCTTTAAACATGAATATGAATCAATAGAGAATGTAGGAGCCAGGCTGATGTAGTACACTGTACAATCTGTTCACTGCATTTGGGCTGCTAATTAAAAAGTGATAGAGACACTGCTGTATGAATGCACAGTAACCTGTTGAAGGTCTGTCAGACTTTATCTTCACTTTCACATATTTGAATATTGTTTAATAAGAGGTCTTAACTGAAAGCAGAATACGTCTCTACAGAAGTGTAGAACAGATATATCAGCTTAAAATTCTTATTGCATTATGTGTGTGTACGTGTGCTCATGACTTCCAGCTCTCTTGAGCATTTCTAAGACAGCTACCCTAATTCATAAGCACAATATGTAAATTCTAAGGATGTTTTCTCCTTCTTGCTTCAGGGAACTGAGCTAGGCTGGAAAGTCAGAAATACAGGACTCAAACATAAATGTGAGCCTAGCAATGAGTTGCATATCTACAAGGAAGGCTTTGAGCAACCTGGTTTGGTGGAAGGTGTCCTTGCCAGGGGAGGGGGGTTGGAATGACATGATCTTTAAGATCCCTTCCAACCCAAACCATTCTGTGATTCTTTAAGGAAAGAACAACATCTTTTGTTTCCAACAAAATTTTTATGAGGTACATATTAAGAAAAAGATAGGAAAATATATAGTTACCTTTAGCAATGTGCACTCTTTTGTTCTTCCATAACTCACGATATGCTTTTCCTTCATTTTTTCCTTGATCTTACCTGGCAGTTTTTGTTTCTATGTGTTAGAAAGCCACATTCCCCTGTTCTTGCTTAATTGCACCCCCACTCTGCACTGATGTAGGATTAATGGAACATTTCTTACATTAACTGGATTACATTACATTAGCTGACACTGTTAAATATGAAACCTGTTTTAATAATACTGGTGATTAGCAAACCTCTGAAAGTTTGGAGATTAACACTGGAAGCTTATCTAAATTTCCAAATCCCAAGACTGCAAAAAAAGCTAGTTTTCCTTATGAGGTAGGGAGGTTTGTAAAACTTCTGAGAGTGAGAAAAGGAGGTGCCAGTGGGTGGTAGTGACCCCACATGGAGGACAGATTATAAGTTTAGGAGAACGAGGAACAAATTGCTCTTTTTCTTTTTCTTTTTTTTTTTTTTCTCTTCTTATTTCTTTAAAAGTTTTTCTGATCCCGAGAAGACCTTTTGCTCTAAATACAATAGGAGGAGGTAGATTTAGATTAGACATCAGGAAGAAATTTTTTACACTGAGGATGGTGGAACACCAGTACAGGTTGCCCAGAGAGGCGGTGGATGCCCCATCCCTGGAAACCTTCCAGGCCAGGTTGGCCGGGGCTCTGAGCAACCTGATCTGGTTGGAGATGTCCCTGCTCCTGGCAGGGGGGTTGGGCTGGGTGGGCTTTAATGGTCCCTTCCAATCCAAACCGTTCTGTGATTCTAAAGAATAACTCAGCTACTCCAGACAGACAATAAATGGCTTGTTTCTGGAAATTGTTGACAGGAGATGTGCTATCCACACTCCTGAGACAATGACAGAGGTGTGAGAAAGCTGTAAAAATTGCACGGTATCTGTCCAATGATCAGAAGCCTCGACTCTGAAGTAGACATCCCTGTCTGTGCAGAGATTGCATTGAGAACAAAGAGATTCATTAAATAGTAGATATTATCAGAGGGATTACAGCCAGACAGCGCGGCAGGAGAGAATGTGCTTTTATGCTACATTAAGAAGTTTTTTTTCCTTGGGGAAAGGAGACGTTTCAGGGTATTCATGGTATTCCCTCTGCCTGAAGCAAAACTCTCTCTTGGTGTCTCTGCTGTCCCCTGTCACTGAAGAGCACAGTGAGAGGTCATCTAGAGCAAAGCTGGACATAACAGCAGCTGTTCCAGCCACAGGCGTTCCCATGAGCTCCTCCAAAGGCAATGCTTTTTGAAAGCACTAGTACTTTACAAGAATCCTAGTGTTAGGACTACAGGATATTATTGATTTTGTTCTAAGTTCCCTCATCAACTGAAAGTAAAAGCTTTCTGAAGTCAGTCTGCAGAGTGTGTTTTGGCAGATGCCTACTTAAAAATGTGGAGTTTTGAGTACCATAGTCTTGCGGCATCATCTATAATGTCCAAAATGTGACGAGACTCAGTGGATTGAGCCAAAGTCATTTTCTAGAAGCCTCAACTAAATAGGACATACGAGCTTAATGTTCGTTAGTTGAGTAATATCTTTCACTTTCTCTTTTGGTCTTTGTAAAAGATATCAAGTGGTGCAGAGAGTGCTGAACTGTGAATCACAATTCTCTTTTTTTCAGCCCTTCTTTTTCCACTGAGTTTCTGCTTAGCCATGACCAGCTCTCTTCTCCCTGCCTACTGCATTTTGCAGAAACATTCTAAAAATTAGTTAGCTAATAACTACGAACATTTTTAACATGGAGCAAATGGCATAAATGCTGTGGGTTTAGATTCTTCTCTACATTGACAAGGGAAGTGACAAGAAATACATCTTTGACAATAAAACAAGATGGAAGAATAGAGGGGGAAAAAAAAGACAGCTGACAATGTAAAGCTGTGCTACAGTATGCAAATACCTATAAAAGTCTATGTAAATTGTCAGAGCCCATAAAATTAGACTAGATATCTTTTAAAATGTTCTTCTTGAAGATGGAATAGATAATTAGGATCCTGTCCTATCTGAAGCTGAGCAGACAACAATGGACTAAATTTCTGCCTTGAAAAGTAGGCAAGCAACTTAAAATGACAGAGAGAAAAAAGCTGGGAGCAGCTTTAGCTCTGCCAGGGGGCTGGGTTGAAGATGGAATGCTATCACATTGAGACACAAGGAACAGAAATCAAGATCCCTCATACTTGCCTTCCACAGAGCAGAAGATAGCCATTATCTCATAAAAAGCAAGGGAAGGAAAGGTTAAGGCAAAACTGTTTGTCTTTAGTTTCTGACTTAGAAGGTCCTTCTGAAGGGAAAAACGAAAATGAAGCAGAGCAAATGACATAATATTATTACAGTGTTCTGCAGAAGCAGCTCCAGAGACAATGTTGTCATCAATACTAACATCGATGATCTAGGCAATGATAGGAGTTTGAGCTTAGGAAGCTGAACAGAGGGAAAATTTGAAAGAGGTGGCTATCACGTCCCATGATTACTGCATGTGGGAGATGAGATAATCTCTTCTTTGACAGCTAAAGCAGCAAACTCCTAGGTACTAAGTCTGCAGAAACTCTTGCTGAGAGAACTCAAATGCAATGAAGCATCCTGCAACCAAGAAGGAAGGAAACAGGAGATCAAACTTTTTTAGTATACAGTGGCTGTTTGTCTTCTTGCTTTAAAGTCACCAAAAAAAGTTAGCAACAATTTTAGTGTAGTAATGCCATGAATTACATGACCTCAAGGACTGAATTTTCCTTATCTGTTGAGACAATTCTTACTAAGATCGACACATGTCATAAGGAGTTTTTTTACTTTTGTATTTCTTCCTCTCTGCTCTATGATTAAACAACCTTACTGTCTAGGACTCTATGTCTAACACTTTTCACAACTGCTATCTTATTTACACACAAAAACGTTGCGTAAAAAAAGGTCTTCTCAGAACTGGAGGTAGGATAACAGTGAAATGCTATTTCTGCAAAGTCTGTCAATAGTCAAAGGCTTATAATATTGAGAGTGAATGGAACTACCGTAAAATGTTCCCACTTGAAAGTGCAAATGTAGATTATTACCACCTCACGCTGCCGTGATTATTACCACTGGCTGCAAAAGTTATCTGCAGTAATAAAACTACGCAGGAAGCAGCACAGCCTGAGCTTCTTTACTTGTTCAGGATGAGATAGGAAAGATGTAGTTAACGTATTCCTGGTGCTAAAATTGTTGGGTTTTTTTCCTGAATGTTGCCCATAGCTACTAACAAGTACCACACACAGGGTTAGGAGGTATCGTGTCAGACCTTTTCCACAGTCAGGCAAAAAGCAGTGTGTTTCAAAGAATCAGTTTCCACCTGTTTGCAGGTGGCAGATTCTCATGTTTATGCGAGATAACTGATTTTTATAAATATAAGGAGCATTGAAGAATAATATTTTGGGTTTTAATTCTGTGCATCTAAATATAAAGGCACAAAACTAACCAGTATACTTAATATTGCACAGTGGAAATATTGTGGTTATTTCTCCCTAACTCTGTTTCATACCCAGCTCTGTGTCAGCTGTGCAGTGTTTGGTAATTAAATTTAGAAGCTCCAAAAATTCTGTGTAACTTGCATTCTGGTTTGTGAAACAGAAAGAATTATTTTGCCCCATAATTGCAGTGATACTGGTAAAGTTTCACACAGATCTGAAGATTCTGTTTTCACACCAGAAAGATCTACCAAAAATTACCATCTTTTTTACAGGAAATCAAAGATTTTCACACAATAACACCTGCATGAGGCTCATAAGTGTTCTGTCATTGTACTGCCAGGATCCCTACATAATCTCTACATAATTTAGTATTTCTTTTTTAATTAAAAGGTCAACAGACACCATGGAATTCAGAAATATTTACTTGATATTCATACTCTAAACCCATTGTCAAAACTTTATTAAAATAGTGTATAGAGACATTGCTAGTGCATTATTATGTAAACGTCATAATCTAATCTAAATGTCAAATCCCAATGTGAATTTCTTGGTTTGTTTTTTTTTTTCTTTTGCATATTTCATGAAACAGGCAAAAAAATAAAACAATCAGACCTACTGGGAGAAGTGTTCTGTAGTGGAATAGTTTGTTTTGGTAGGGTTTTGTTGTCGTTCTCTCTGATTTCTTCTGTGAGTAGTGCCCTTTAATTGCTTTGTGTATAATGTGAAGAAAACAACTCTCAAAGACTCTTTCTGTGGTCAGGACAGAATTCCCATTTTTATCTTCGCCATTTTTTTTTCTAGGAAATTTGGCTAAAGAAGAATCATTAATTTTTCAACGACAGTTGTGAATTTCATCCTTCATCTAAGATGACCCACCAAAATAAGTTGGGTCCCAGGCTATTGAATGCATTGTTCAGAAGGACTCACTGGTTGAAAATTGATAAAATAGATGAAGCCATTTTAACTAGGAGAGGCTGAGCATTATCTGATACAATCCATACGATGTATGATTAATGTCCCCATAGCTAACCACTCTCCCTGACGCAGTGACAAAACTGTTGACAAGCAAACACCACAGTTGACAGTTGCATTCACAGAGACCAGGATCCAAAAGATGAACTTCAAAGAAGGATCCAATAACATCTTTGACCATGGGCCATATCTTGTACCTTGGGATGCATTTCACCTGCAATCAAAGAAAACTGAACCCTTGCTGTAGCTCTTTGGTATGTTTTCTTCTTGCTCTGTCATTTGTAAAGGGAAAGAGGAGTGAATAATGTACCAGAACTGAACCATGACGTATGGAGTGTGCAGTGCATTCACAACAGTCCTCTTCGGTGTTTATACGTGTGCTTGCCTTCTTGTTTATTTCATTGTGCAGTTGTTAAAAGGCTTTTTCCCTTTTAATATCATTCAGCTACTTTAAAAGTTTTATCTTCAAGAATTAAATGATACATTTTTTCCACTTTTCTGTCATTTCCCTTTTCTCTGTGACTTCTCAAAACCAACTGTCAGAGTTCAGATGACTAATATCTAATTCCCTTGGCCCTCTAAGATTCGTTTAATTCAAATTCACTAATTTGTAGAAATTACCTTTTTCCATATCTGCCTGTATCTTTCTCTTCCTCTCCTTTTTTTTTTTTTTCGTACGGTAGCTTTTCTCTGCCGTAAATGCTAATGTACCTGTTCTGTGATTCTTTCATCAGCTCCACAATCTATATAATAGCTTATGGTAATTTTTGCAGGACTAGAGAATTTCATACTGGCCTTATTTCATCTTGATTCTCAGTATCTTACCTTCTCAAGTAAGGAGTTTTGACTACGGTACTGTTTGTTTTGTGCCTTAAACTAACATTGTCTGCTCCAGAGAACCTATGGTTATTTTGCAATAAAACATTCAAAGCTTATCACATTGATTTTATACATTTTGTGCTGGAGGGCTAGTTGTCAGTTGCATTCCTAAACGTTTACTCTAAAGCATGATTCCAAAAAAAAAATTGAAAGAAGAAAAAATATGGGTCTTAATAAAAATCCTCAGTGTTAACAAAATAAACATAGAAATCATCTGACTTAAATACCACTGATTTGCTGTTGGGGGAGATGCATAACAAGTGGCTTGACCTGGTTTTCAGCAGAAACTGTGGAGTCACCTGGGAAAGGACAGGTAGGAGCCCCCGAGCATGGATATGATCTATTTTGTGCCTGTCGGGGTGCAGAGTAGATGAGCAGTTAGGAAGTACATGTGTGTACACTTTTTATTTTTAAAATATGTTACAGTTGAATTAAAACAGAACGACTTGACTGCAGAAGAGGATGGTGGTCCTCACGTAGCCTGGTCACTGCCCCTGGAAAGACAACTTAATTCAAGTCCCTCCAGCTGTGTGCTGGAGGGTGAATCCTGCAGACACCCAGAACAGGGCAGATCCTTCACCCTTTGTCTTCCCCAAAAGCTTATCTCACGGAGCAGATAGCCCTAAGTAGCTTGCCGAGGGGTGGCTGTAAGAAACAGCCATTTCTGACATCCCAAATGTCCAATAACACCATTCCACAGATTGCTTTTATCTCCTGTTCAGTGCACCACTTTGTTTGTTACAATCTCAGCAATTTGTGTATTACCCAGTCCCTTTGGAGAGGCGTGTGAAATATTTATAAATGTCAAGAAAAATTTAGAAGATGTATCTTGCAAGTAGCACAATTAGATCTGCACGGTGGAAACTTACCTTTTTCATTAGAGTTGTGCAAAATATTGCACTTTAAATGAAACCAGTGGTGGGGAAATTTCCATCTCTGCTGTCAGAACCTGCATAGAAAAATGTTACTTATGCCTCAGAGACTGTAATTTTATCAATGCCACAAAATCTTACTGAAATAAGTATTTTTTTTCATTTTTTCTTTTCTTTTTCTTTTTTTTTTTTTTTTTTTTTTAAAGTGAGGTTGACTGTTCAGCAGGTGAAAAGCACCAGCCTGGAAATAAGACTGGAAGTAGAAGAAACTGAATTCCCTTCCATATAAACCTTTTGTGACACCAGCAGGAGCCAGGCAAGTCTCTTTAAGCTACTCTGTCAAATTACCCTGTTACTGAAGGGCTGTGCTGTGGGGTCAGGTGAACTCTGTAGATTTATTTATACTTGCAGATTAAAAACATCTGGGACCACTCTCTAGTGCTGAAGCCAATAAGCAAGGAAAAAAAATTCATATCCACACTGTTAAACTCTCTGAGCCTCCAAAAGTGATAGAAATTGCCTCCTGGAAGTTTTTCTTGCCCGTGGTAACTCTACACCTCTACCAAGTCATTGTTTGGAGGAGCAAAGCCATGCCACTGCTTTTGCATTTTTGCAGTATAGCTGCTTGAGATTGAGTGCCTAGGAGCATCTCCTGGCCTTGTTTGGTTTCCAGAGATGAGGTTGCTCTGCAAAAATAATGAGTAGAGGCCAAATCTTGCAGCAGCAGTAGGAGCTGGGATGGTGCTTGCTGTCAAGGATAAGGCTGCTGTCAGCTGTTCTGTCTCTTCTTAGTGCACATAACATTTCAGGTATGCTTGTGAAAAAATGCAATAAAAACTCTTTTATGAACTATGATTACAAGGTGAAGTATTGTCTTAACAGAATTTATCATTTTAAAATGCAGGATTTTTTTTTTTTAAATACTTCTTCTATTTTTGTTTTTGAATTTTGAGATTTTTACCTTTGCAAAGTACAAGGATTGCATTTTCAGGGTTACAGTTTTTTTAAGGAGCTTTAGACATTAGGGAGAAAAAAATGATTATGTCCTATAACAGAATAGGATTTATGCCACACTAAATGTTTTTTTTCATGCTAGACATTCATGTAAGTAGGGACAAAATAAAAAAAAAAACATATCTTGAAAAAAAGTCTAAATAAAATACCAAGTCAGGATAGTTCCTGTACAGATAAAAACTACTAAATGGAAAATATGACAGCAGATATGCTGTAGTGGTTAAGGAGATCCAGGCTTCTTCTGCTGGACTTAAAATATTAACTTTTGTTTAACCTATAGCCCAGAACAGAAAATGTTCTTCTGCAGCTCCACAAAACTAAAAAATATTTTTACACAACTTTATTTGCCAATCTAAACTCCCCACATGCAGCTAGGACAGGAAATACAATTAAAATAACATTTTTGAAAGAACTTATATTCCATTACCTCCCTGTTGGAAACACAAATTTCCCCTACAGATTTCTGTTCTGTGTAATGTCTCATTCTGGCAAAGTGCTTGTAAGTTCATATGCACCTGTGTTTTTCTGTATTTTATTATGACTATCTTTCTACTTAAGTATTCGGTTGTTTTACATACCCAAGCCAGGAAAAAATAAGAAGTCCAAATATGTACTTAACATCCTCAGAGCACAGGTTGATTTGACATGACCTCTCAAATGGATGTCGAAAGCTGTTCCTACCAGTACCAAGGGAAGTCTTAATGGATTTAGAAACTAGTATCAGATGTATGGGTGGGATGCAGCCCCTCTGAAGACAGCAGTTCATCTCCAACAAGGAAAAGTAATAACATCAAAAGATAAGCAAATCTATTCTTGATCCCTAATTAAATCGCTTTCATCTGCCAATCACAGGCGGTTGCATGGAGATGCCATAAACCCTGATGCTCTGTCCATTCACATTTGCAGTCCATGGTGCGTCATGTGCATGTTGACCTTGGGCAGGAGACCTCCAGCACCCCACTCAGATACTCCATCCACACGACATCTGCCTCTCTTCCAAGAAGATCCTGTTTCTAAAGGCCCAGGTATTGTTTCATTTAGACTAAGTGGCATTTGATATCATGATTCTAGAAAACATTGCTGTCTGGTACAAATTTAATTTGCTTTATTGATAGTATCCTATATTTACATTGCATCCGGGTAATCAAGTGAGCTAAGGATGCATCGCAACTCCAGCAAGGTTAAGGAGAAAAAGGCTAAATGGCTTCTGAAACAGCAAGCAGTACATCAAAGTTAAGGCATACTCAGCTTTGCACTGAATTCAGTCACCATACATCCTATCAACAGCAATCGCCTGTTCAGTCATAGAATCGCAGAATCACAGAAAGGTTAGGTTCAAAGGCCATCAAGTCCAGCTCCACTGAAAGGAGCAGGGACATCTCCAGCCAGATCAGGGTTGGAGAGCAAGCCAATTAGGTTGCTCAGAGCCCTGGCCACCCCTCTACTCTGGGCTGGCTATCTCTTGCCCAACACAGATTTCATAAGGAAAATGGTAGAACCGGTACTAACATGCAGTGACAAAGGGAATGAGTTTATATGAAACAAAGCTTCACTGATTTTGTTGCCCATGAAAAACTTATTTAAATAATGTGCAACATTGTCCTCTAGAGAAATATCTTTTGCTGTAATAATATCCCTATTCCATTTCTTCAAGACATTTTTGTTTAATGTTTATATACAGTAAATAAATATATATTTTTCCAAGCTGAGACAGACCTTGAAACATAATGTATCTTTTTATAGCATTATTCACCCACTCAGAGGAAAACAATTCACGAACACGGAGTTTAAAATACATCATAAAACTCACGCTTCTTTATGAACCAATTTAACTCAACACATCCCCTGCATTAATAACCGTAACACATGGAAGTAGATCTGAAAGAATTTAAGATTGCAGAGTCCAAAAACGTGTGCACTTAACCCTGAGCTATTGGAGATCAGACAAGATCCGTAATGGGTTTGGGAAGCAAGTTCTGTTAGCCAGCTGATGATAGGCAGGCTTAGAGCGGTTGTCAAAAAAAGGGCTATGGTAAACTATTCTGATGTCAGCACCATGGCAAAGTTGTCTACTTCTTGCTAAGAGATGCAGCAGCCCACCAGTTGGTTCACTGAAGAGCTGGGTATCATGTGCATCATCTTTACAAAGACAAATCCTTTCTGCAGTCACAGCAGTTTAAACTGAAGGTCTCTCTTTCCTCATCTTCAACCTGGCATGGTTACAGACGTCCATTGCAGCGGATGTGGTTGCACTTGTCCGGTACCTGCCACGAGCATGGCCTCCACCAAAACATTCTCAGGATGCAAGGGAAAGTAGAGTTCCTGAAGCGCTGTCGTCAGCAGAGACACACAGGTTTGTAAAGGTAATCAGACTTTAACTCCTGCTTTTCAGAAGGGACACACATTTGAGTAGCTGGTTGCTTGTAACGGCCTTCATCTACCAGACGGTTTGAACAAGGTTTTAATCAGTCCAAACCTTGAAATCTGTGACAGAGTATTTCAACGTCTGCACCACATAAAAATGCTGAGAACAAGTTCCTTCCTTACGTAGTGAAGAAAACACACTCAATCAAAAGGGGAAACAAGTTCCAATGCTTGTCAAGCTGTCTCTGTATAGGTCCCAGTACTGAAAATATTGGCTGGTAGGAAGGAGCCTTAGTCCCTTAACGAGCTGTTTATCCCCGGTAGAGCTGGTGAGATAGGAAACGTTTTCTGAAGGATCAGTCCCCCGTAAGCACATGGTGGTGAAGGGACAGCAATGAGCTACAGCTATACCAATGAATTCACACTTTCTAGGGTTTTTACTGGGGTGTAACACATAAACCTCATCCTGCACTCTTTTTCAGAACCTCCCTGGAAGCCATATTCTTTGGACATTTTGGAAAACATGCTTTTTTTTAATTATTTCCCCCCACACACACACCTTATTTTTTCTTCTGATCCAGCAATCTTCTGGACTCTGTGACTAAAAGCAGCACACTGAGCTCCGGTGTGAGAGACCCTGTGGCTGTAAGCATTGTTTCTGACTCTATGTTTGATAGTGGAAAGAAAAGCAATTGGCACCAATCCTTTCTTCTAAGGCTAAACATGAGTAGTAGTTCACTTTTGTTGTCTTATCTACAAGTAATTTAAGACTGTTTTACTCAACATGTGCTTAAATGCGATTACAAATTACAGTATGAATGTGGTCAGATACATTTATATTTTTATTCTTTTTTTCCTCCTTTTTTATGTATTATGAGTACCATGATTTTTGACAAGAAAACAAGATCCAGATACATTTATATTTTTATTCTTTTTTTCCTCCTTTTTTATGTATTATGAGTACCACTTGATTTTTGACAAGAAAACAAGAATCCTGCCAACTCTCCAGGTAATCTCTAACGCTCACATTTTATGCAGTCACATTAATCATAAATATCACATTGCTAACAGCTACAGGTCAGTTACCTGATACATGTACAACTAAATAGAAGAAACCAGCCAAACATTGAACAAGAAGTGCATATGCTTTATCATATGTCTCAGTGGTGAGGTCATTTATTGGAATTTCTTCTAAGGCCAAGTTTTAGCATGAATATAATAACATTCTTTTATCTCGTATATTTGGATCAGAATGTGTGTATTTTTACTCAGAAAGAGTTCAGTGAACAGATAATTGACCTCTAAGTAGGTATGATTCATGACTATTATTTAAGAAGAGGCCATCCTTTCCAGGCACAGATATAAACACACTTTAAGAAAAACTCCAGAGAACAGATTGTTTGTCTGCAAAAGAATTACTGTGGCTGCTTTTTTAAAGACAGACTGTATTTCATAGGCACAGGCCTTATCAGGGAGCAAAAGGAACAGGTTCAGTGGGAGCACAGGAGGTTCCTGAACAGCTGGTGAAGAAACGACAGCAACCAAGCCATCCCTCTTACCTCTTGCATGTGGACATAGAGAGTAGCGGGACATCAGAGTGCGATGGTTCCTTGCAAAGTGCTCTACCTCCTTGAGCATCCAGCCAAAGACTGAGTCTTTGCTCTGGGACACAGAGGGAGAAGAAGTTAAAAGTCATAGCATACAATAAAGAGCATCAGTAATGTATTTATAAAGAAGCAAGATGTAGGGAAAAATGTTTTGACAAAACCGGCAAGCGTTATAGCTCTAAATGGATTGTCATTTGCAAAAGGCTGGAGACAAAGGAAATGGGAGTCATGTGTCCCAGAAGCATGTGTGCTGGGGTGGTCATGAAGAAGAGGAAAGCATGGGGTTTTTTACTTGGATTTTTTTTTCAATTAAAAAGGAAAAAAAAAAAAGAAAAGGTTTTTTTAAGATGAACAGACAAGAGAGAGAATTTCTGAAAAAAAACAAGGACAAGTTCAAACATGAGTGCTGGGAATCCAGTGCTGGGCTTTGTGAGCTTTGGTGCAATCTTTGACCCATTTGCACTTAACCTGCATCTATAGGTCAGATTATTAAAGATCTATCTAGATAAAGTTCATTAGGTTAGACTTCTAAATACACAAATATTTAAATATGTAGAATATTGGCACTGAGTGCTTTGAATTGCAAAAATTTCCATCCCCTTCTGACAAGGAATCACACTTAAAACACTTTACCCAGGTAGGTAATTATACGCAGGGGTTTTATCATATTTATTTTAATGCTATATTCAGTTTAAAGGCATCGTGGTGACATATGGTTACCTATAAAATTCATATTAAGCAAGAAGTTGAAATAACATGAACGCAGTAATGCACAGCCCTTGTGCACTGAAGTCAAAAGCAGGTCAGGTTTTGCTCTGAGTTAAATTTGACCTTGGATACCATTTATAAGTATGAAATACCCTTTTCTAAATCAGCACTATAGAACATATTTTTCAGTTTCATTTTTTTCTTCTGTGCTACTGCATAGGTCAGTTTTTCTTGGTTTAGATATATTCCATGGCTCCAATTAATTGAAATTGAAATTGTTGCCCAAAACTTATCTGTTGAAGGGTCTATCTCTTCCATTGAATGAAGATCAACCACATTTTTCTTCTTCGTATCCTCAGACAGGAGGACAAGGATATTATGTAGCTGAATGGGATGCTTTTAAGGTTGAAAGAAACCTCAAGAGGAAGAAACGTGCCATCTATGTACTTTTTTTCCAGGTAGCTTACAAAAATGGACACTGGCGATGAGGAGCCAGCTGAGGCAAATGCAATTCCCAGTTCTACCACTGTCAAAGGCATCAGGCTGAGATGAGGACCCCAAATCAGAAAATAAGCATATTTGCTATTTACAGACCTTTTTCATATCCTTTTGGTGCACAGGGTATTGAAGTAAATCCCTGTCCCTACCGTGAGGGTAGAAGTGGGGGAAGGAATTGCCTGCTTATACTGAAGGGGCTTCCAAAATAGTTTCATATTACATCACAGCTCTGCTTGAAATCATCCTTACTTGGATAAAAGATGGTGCAGCTTACTTCTGTGCCTATGTAACTCAAAGGCATTTGGTGCCTTCTATTTACTGAAAGAAAAAAAAAAAAAGATTCTTTTGTTTTATTTTAAAATACCTGGTGTTTCTCAAAAAGCTATTTTCTTCCCACTTCTCTGCTAAGGAAAATAAAGGAATCATTATTGTCCTCAATATTGCAGAGTATTAAATTCTTAATTCCCAGAAAATTTGAGGAATTAGTTAATATACTTGACGCTAATTTTTCTCCCTGTCTTCAAATATCATCATCCATACCATGCACTCCATATAAAATGCTAAATTAACTTCATACATGTTCTTTCAATGGATCAGTTGTGTCATTTTTAAAACTCCAATTACAGCAGCTGATCAGGATAGATGGGAACTTCCGGAGCCCACTTCTCTAAACTTTTAATTCAGCAATATTCCAGGATGTGCTTTGCAGTGGGAATATCACAAATGGTGTAGGCGATGTGGTAGATCAGAATACCTGATTTTTATGTGGTCCAGCTAGCCCTCCCTTTTTAAACAAAGTATATACTTTTTTTTTCCCCTGTTGCTCTTTCTTTTTCATTTGTTGGACCTCTCCACTTTGCTTGGACAAACCTTTGAAGTTCAAAGTCTGTCGCATTCTATGTGCCAGATACATGATGGGTAGGAGAAGAGGGGTTTTCAACTTGAAAGACAAGTCCAAGGAAAGACTGGCTGGGACAGAACAACAGACATCCTGAAGAAAACAACTCATTCTCTCTGAGAGAGACAAGAAACTTTTCCAAGGAAGCATTCTCTTTCAACTCTTTTTTATTCCACCAGCAGAAAAATTATATCTAAAGAAATATCAGTGAAAATAAAGGTTCAGACAACAGTTTATGGTAAGTGAAACTGTTTAAACTGTAATTTTGTACAGCACTACCAAATTCTTCAGATTCTGTAGCTCTTATGCATATGCAACTCACCAGAAAATAAAAGCAAAGGAAAAATTAGATGAAAAACCGTAAAATCAGATCGTGTTATTTGAGAAATGAAGCCTTTGCACCTTTCATTGGAAATCAGGGCATGAAATGCTGAAAGTTACGCTTAAGTTTTCTCAAATTAATATAGTTTCCACCTCATTCATCCTCTTTTTTAACCTACCACTTAGGAACGAGGCCCAAGTAAACTGCTGATTTTACATTGATTATTGGGTAACATGACGTTTCATGTCGTTCCTACACCTGCTCAGTCTCCACTCACTTATGCTATTGCCATACTTTGAGTATCTCTACTGCCTTAGGTAGAGATTTGTTGACTTTCAAAGAGCCAATTCTAACAATGGGATATCAGTACAGTGTTTGGAATTGAAATAATGGAATATATCCTGGTTTCTCATTGCAACTGATGATAATAGAGAGTTTGGTGAGATTCAGATTGAGCCTTAGTTCTGTTTGTGTTGGGTCACAAACACTCCTTCATCTTGTCAACATTACCAAAGTGTCTCCTTTCTCTTTTTTTCCTTCTTTGGATACATCAGTGACACTGTTGGAAACCTTCAGGACTGACTGCAAATGTGTTTTGCTTCACTTCCACCTACCTCCAGCCCATCTCACAATCTACTGAGTCTACTAAGCCACTATATCAACCCAGTAGGTATGTTTGGGCCTGCAGGATCATAAGTGCTTTAGACGCTTCTCCAGCCATGCTTGAGGCACTCCGTACAGTCTTGCAAGGCTAACAGATATCCTCAACGTGGCCTAGGCACTGCTCTTAGCCCAGATTAATCTACGTGTCTACTCAGTGCGTCTCCAGCTTGGAAATACCAAGGCCCAGACCAGTTGCTTATGTGTCTTCACTCACTTCCAACACACAGCTGAGCTGCCAATAGTGACTGACTAGTACTGCAGGATCCTCTTAGTATTTTCGTGAAACGCTCTCCATGGACTACAGTTTCAGGACTAATTCTGTTGTCCTTCTGGGTTAGTGTTGTGTTTCCTCTAAACTTCCTCTGAAGTTCTAACTTCTTTATTATTATTATTTTTTAAGTTACAGTAGCTATTGCAACTTTTTTATAGTAGCAGGAAGCTGTTGCGTCAGCTTTGTGTATCAATCGCAAACAAAAAAAGACAGAACCCACACCAGAAGTTTCCAGCGATGACACCTACCAGCACGGTTGCTTTCTTCTAACAAGCTGAAATGTGTATGCTCATGATGACAAGAGAACAAGGTTCTGAGGAGTGAATCCACAGTGTTTCATTGTATTAGTAAGGGAAAACTTTATTTTTTTTTTTTTTTTAAAATTTGTAGAAACATGTAGCGAGTCTACTTTGATTTGGAGGCATTAATTTCTGCAACAATTCAACAGTTGTGCATTTTCTGTGGGCAGAAGTAACTGGTTCTAAATATAAATCCACAACAAGTATTCTTGTCTTACTGAACTTATTATAGCTGTGTTCTTACTGTTGTTACCAGCCTTGATTTCTCATTTCTTTCAACAATTAGAAAATGTGCACACTCAATCACAGTAAAACTTTCATGAAAATAACAAAAAGGTTAAAACTCAGCCCTGTGATACACCTGGAGTCTGAGTAAGACTGTGGGTTGTGCTTATTTCGTTTTTTCTCTGTCACAAATGAATTTTGAGAAATCAATTGTCTTTTTGACTGTTTTCATTGTGGTGTGGTTATGATTTTGTGTGTGCATCTGAAATCCCCTCCTCTACTTGATGTAGTGCAGTGAAGAATCTATGGAAAATAGACATTGAAGTCCAAGACTCTAGTATTACTTTTAAATGAAATAACCTCAAATAGTTATTGTCTGGTTGATCAGTAGTAGTCACAGTAACAGTAAAAGGAGAAATGTAAGCAGAGGTCTTGATTCTCTGTTAGAAGTATTTAGATTTGACTAGGTACGTGTGTAGTGCATATTTGCTTTGAGAGTACTTGGGAAATATTAAAAAAAAAAACCAAAACAACACCAAAACTACCCTATGCGTGATCAAAAATTATGTATTTATTAAAGAGATTTTTTAATTTGAGACTAGCAGAATCTAAACCGAGAACGTCACTGCAGTGGGTGGCACTCAGACTTACCAGTTAGTAAGTTTGAGGAGTTTATTGAAACAGCTGGCAAATCAGCAGGAAAATGCTGATTTCGAAAAACTATTATTTTTCCAGACAATCAGACATATTTAACAGCACTGTTAGAGATTAAGACAAAAACTGCATTAAAAATTTCATTGAGGTTGGGGCAGAAATTGAGGAAATCAACAATTCTGACTTAAATCTGGCCACTGCCAGAGGTGTACTGTCTGCTAGTGAATCACATGTGGTCTGCTGTTGGAAGACAGCACCCTCACGAATCTTTACAAACACCATGCAATATGTTCATTTTAGTTACTCTGGTGCAGTTCATTCAAAAAAATACATCTCAAATCATTCCAGTGTACATAGCTTAGAAAAATATTTATCTTTAGTTGACAGATTTAGCTCCCAGTAAGGGAGGTATCTTTGAAATGTTTGTTGTGCATCCCTTTTCTGATGTCCGTAAGTCATAATGGAGAGAAGACAAAGTTTAGAATTTACTTAAATATTTGAATACTTCTAAGTATAAACACAATTTAGCTGAGTTTCACCTAATCTGGCAGTTTTACAGTTCTGTGGAACTTTGAGGTGGGATTGGAGGAATGGGTTATTATCATGTTATATTCTGTCTGATCTTATTTTGTTTTTCCTTGTGTTGGCTATCAATAACAAGCCACTCATAAATATCAAGGGATTCTTTTGTTCTTTTCATTTTCCTCCTAATCAAACTTAGTGAATAGCTCAAAGACCCCCAGCTGCAACCCAGGAAAGGCATGTTTTGGAACAGATAATACTACTAAAATACTTTCTATTGTAACTCTTAAAAAGATCTTTAACTTCATCTCAACAACTAAAGATGCATTAAGGATCATTATTAAATTTCTCATCTGAATAAAAAAAAAATATTTCAGCAGCTGGCACTTTACTAATTCATCAGCATGATCTCAAAACTCAACACAATACCTGAAGTCTTGGTCTTCTGCTCCAGAGGAGATACTACTACTTTTACTATTATTGCCATCTTATAAAGTTGTCATACTCCAACAGGATATCTAAAGATACACGTTGAAATTAGTCATTGATTGTAAAGTATTTTTCTGTATAATGAGACCTGCAGCTAGATCTACAGAAGCATTTTGGCAGCTGAAGTCAACTCAACTGAGTTGTTAAAGTTACAGAGTAAATTCTTTCACCACACTACAAAAACCAATAGATGCTTTAAATCCACCGTTATCTACTAATCTCATGTCTAATTTTTTTTCTGTGTGCTGAGATTTCAGTTTAGTAGGCAGAGCTGAGGTGCCAAGCTGATACCTACTAAGCCTGATTGTAGACTGATGGAAATGTAAGGGTGGAAGGCACCTCAAGAGATAACTCAGGACATACGACTCAAGGTAAGCAAGGTATTTCTTCTATTTCTTCTGATACAGCCTCTTCTGTGTGTCAGAGACCAGCATACTGGTGTCCACAGAGCCACATATATATAGGTCTGTCTGTATTTCTTCTGAGGAGCCACGTTTAACAACAGCTTCTGCTTGAGTGGATCCCAATGCACATTTCTGAGGACTTTCTCAGCCAGCAAAATATAGCGTAATCTGGCAGGAGCAGACTCAAGTCTATGCTGCCAGATCTCCTCTCCTTTGCAGATGAGCATTAGAGATGGGCTGAGACTGAAAGAGGGTGAGCATGTTGGACTGCAAGCTTCAAGCTGGTCACTTTCAAAGTGAAAAGGACCAGCTAACGTTTGGACTGATTCGTCAAAGGTGAGTGCCTGGGACCATCTCCAAAAAAAAAACATAAAGAAATGCTTTGTTATTCAGCTTTAGATGACAAAATCTTATTTTTTCTATGGCAGGAATGAACGCAGCAGATGTTGGGGGAACAAATCAAAGCAGAAAGGCGGAAGCATCACTTGAGGTCTTTGCTTATATGAGTGTACGAGTGTGTGCACACAAATGTATGCATAACTTACAAATATCACAAAAGGTGGTTTGATATGAGTACATCTTTCCCAGCTTCTAGAGGGAGTATGGAGGCTCTCCGTTTTCCTCCTTCTTCTAGGCATTGTCTACTTTGCAGATTAATTCAGACACAAGCCCTGTGCTCTTCTCAGCATGCAGTCCATGACAATTATTGCTCCTGGCACACGAGAGGCGAAGGGAGAAGGACTCATTGCCGCTTTTTCCTTCCCAAAATATTGTGCGCATGCTTGTCACAAGCGGCTGAATGAGGTTAATGTCTTTTGGGTTGTCATAACAACTTCTTGAAATGTTTTAAAATTCATTTTGCAGGTATTGCTTTCTAATGAACTCATGTCACGCATTGGAAAGGAAGCAATAAATAGAAGATGAATGGTAATTAATAGCAAATTGTTAGTCAAATTAATAGATTTTGGAAAAGACTGTACCCATTTTTTAATAATAATGCAGCTAGCCCCCCATAACTTTGATTGCACATTTGTTGGTACACCATAATAGCATTCAAGGGGCCTTTTTCGACATGCGTTGAAATCCTATTGCCATTTAAAAATGAATCCCCGTAGAGTTCATTTGAAATTGTTTTACTTTGATAATGGCTTTATTAATGTGGTCTCAGTGGACTTGAAATGAGATTGTTTGACCATTGTAATGTGGTTTTCATAGGCTTGCAGTAAAATAATTTACTCTTGTAATGTGGTTTCCATTACCTTGCACTAAAATAATTTCCCTCTGGTAATGGGGTTCTCATGGATATTCACTTCAACTGTTTTGCCCTCAAAATGGTACAATGGGCAGGTTTGTGGTGAAGGACTCAGCAAATAGTGGCATAATGTAGCTGTTGCTGAATCTGCTGTGTCAGACAGGGTCTCTGATACGAAGATGATATTCAGCAGCACATTTTGCCTAGATTCAGCTGCGTTTTTCTTAACCGCCTTGCTATTTCCCCGGTCTTTTTCAGTCCAATGTAATCAGGGCAGTTCTGACTTCTTAAATCCCCATCTAAATATTTTTCATGTTTGAATTGCTCCTGATTCTCAAGAAAGAGGTATAAAGGGACTTTCTCATAGCTAATTTTCCGGCAGAGGTGATTTCCGGGTCAATTGCTTGACACTCTAAGGCAATACAGGGGAGTTCTGGGCTGTTTGAAAATTGAACAAAATTATCATTGCTCTACAGGGTCATCTTCCACTCACAGATGACAGTGGGGAATAGCTGTGTTCTCTCTTATTCATGATACACCCTGTGTACCGAGACCCGTAGGAGAGGAATAGAAATGGGATATACCGTTTCTATACCAGTCAGGTGTTCTCTCACAGTGGGAAAATTCACACTGGAAATTTCAGACAGATATATAGTGATTTTACACCTTTCAAATAAATACAGAGAATGTGAGTGTTTATTTTTCCCTTTCCTCGCTCACAGATACGTATAGTACCTGTCTCAGTCACAGAAATATGTATCTTTCAGTGGTATTTTGAGAGGATTTATCTTCTGAAAGTTCATTTCCTGCTCTGAGGACTGACTCTGTTTCTATCAAAATTAGAAGCCAAGTGAAATTATTCCCACCAATGCCAGAAAACACTCAGGAGATTATGTTACTGTTCTACCCGTTCTGTGGATACAGGAGGGCTGAGGACTGGCAATCTGGCACATTTCGTGAGTAACAAATTCACACACCACTTAAGAAAAAAAAAGTAGTGTAATGTTTCACAGTGATCTAAGCCTTTCTGAATAAGGCCAGCACCGTTTAACTTTTGATTAAAGGTGGATTCGGCAGGATGTCTAGAATTCCAGTGACACCGGGAACTTTTGCTCCACTCCTCAATATTGTGGTTTGCAGTCCAACTGGATCCAAAACCAGCTGGAATAAAGTTCTACATTGAACAAGATCTTCGTATTTGCATGTCTTATGTTCATAAGGGAGAAATAAAAATCCTGAAATTAGTATTGTGGAGTGTATTATTATAAGTAAGATACTGTAGTGTGTTTAAAGAAAAGGTCTGTGAACACAACTGACTTGTTGCAGAGGTCTTCCACAGGACAGCACTTCTATTACGGATTTGATCCAAATACACATTGGGTTCTTGTGTAACTAGAAAAAGCTGATTCATTTATTTCCTTTTATATGCATAAATCCTGCACTGAAGAAAGGAGAAAAGGCTGAGTTTAGAAGCTGATGGTCTGAGGAGCGAAATCTTCTTTGCTGTTAAGGAGATTTCTGTAAATCTCCATAAGCAAATGGAATATGGTGTCTAGATGTCTGAGCTACTGACGGGACTTTTTACGATTGTAATGTAAATGATACGGGGCTTGTTTTTGATTGCAGTTAGAGTACTTCCTTGTTGGTAGAAAGATGAAAAGAAGTAGGCAGGGTCTTATTGGAATTAAAAGCACAGAGAACTTCAGTTTTGACAAATGCGAAGTTCAATACTGGTTACGGTATTAAGTTAATGAGTTGTTTAAATGGATGCTTCGCTAATGACTCAATCTTGCACTCACATCCAGTAGACCATAATTTTGGCTGGGCAGACGAAAATAAGTTTCCTGCCCCTTTGTAATCTTGTGATGGGAAAACACTTCAGTGATGTTGCTGATCTACCCAGAAGAAATTTAAGTGGGCTCCTTAAAGCTTCATTACCATTCACACTAAAAGAACAGAATAGTGGGAGGAGTCTTATGCCTACAGGGGGGTGATTTGTGTTGTTAACTATGATAGAGGATCCTCTTTCAAGTTTCTGATCGTGCAGAATACCCTGGATTGCTGATCATATGTAACAGCACAGCAGAGGAAGCTTGATGAACTGTCGAGGACAGCTAAGGGCAGAGAGCTTAAATGGTAGAGATGATTGTCCAGCTTTTAAGGCCAGAGCACATTAAGTAAGTTAATGTGGGTATCTAAGGACACTGAGCATGCCCAGTGAGTGGCAATAGATTTTTAAGGACTCAGAGCATGCTTTTGTGCACAGCTCCTTATGCCACATAATCCCTAAAGATGCCATTTTATGCCATCTGGCTTTTGTTGTTATTCCCAGTCAGCACTTCTAGATTGTGGGGTTTTTTTTTCCACTGTGAAACATATTTCCTTTTCATTTCAGAGATATTTTTTTTTCATTTTGCTCAGAGCTTATCCTGCATACCAATAAATCAAACTATATTTCAAGTACTTTTTTTTTTATTATTATTATTTTAGCTGTATCCATATATCCAGTTAACTATGATGCTAGTCACCTCTTTCCTTTTTCCTTCCACTTTCTTACATGGTGACCTCTACAGATGTCCAAGGACCACCGACTCCAGAAAGACCTGTGCATGAGACATGCAACTGTTATGACAATGGAGTCCATAATTCTACTTTTGCCACTTTCCTTCAAATTTCTCAGTTTTATTTGCTCCCCCATTTCCATGTTCTGTGTGTGTTCATTCCTGACTGCTGGAGCCCAGCAATGATGGTCATCAGGAGACACTTGGCCCCTGCCACCTCTGTTGGGGCTGATGCTCAGGGGTGTAGGATAACAAAAAACAGTTGATTTCTGTTTTGAAGCCTAAACAGGAGCTGAGTGATGTTCTTGGGGCCAAATAATTGCCAATGACTGGAACAAGATGAGGCAACCATTTGCCCCTGATATTTCTCATTTGGATGTAATTAGATTTGGACAGAAGACTTTGCTATAAGCTAGTAAAACCTACCTTCCAAACCTGAGGCTTCCAGATGCTGGAAGAAGACACAAATTGAAATATGTCACGAGTGCTTGGCTACTCCTCAGTGCCCCATATGTATCCTGTTTATTATTTTGGGGCTTGTTTGATTAGACAAGGGGTAGGAAGTACAATTGGAGTTTTCTGGAGACTGTGCCTTCAGGTGCTGCTCATCATACAATGCAATTGTTCATAAAAAGCACGATTGATATGTAAAGCATTATTAAACATTATTAATTTACCTCATTTTCATACTCAGTAATTTTTCCCAGCCATGAACAAAAAAAAAACCCAAACAAATAAAATGTGAGCATACAGGTGGATGTGAATGGGATCTGTGCCACAAAGGGGATGAATGGCAGGAAGACAGTTGATTTTTCCCTGCACTGGCACATATCGGGGGGGTGAACAGGGCACTCAATGCGAATACAGTGATGAGCCTCTCTGAACTCTGTTGGTTTGTTTGTTGTTTTTTTTTTTTAAATTGGAATCTGCTAATTGAGGCAAGGGATTGCTGTTGGATTGCTGAAGGATTTCCATGATGCTGGAAAGCATTGGCTTGGGCTGTTTCTCAGCATCCACTGTCCTGGCACACGGCTATCTGTGGGACACTGTATGGATAAACTCCTTTACAGCAACAATTCGAGGAGCATTCATTATTCAATGCACACGGCCATGCCAGGAAGGACCGAGTAACCCAGATTTTGTATATTACTCGCATGTAACAAATGCAAAAGCAGATGATCTGCTGATCAGAAATTATTTCACAGAGAACAATTTTAATTATCTAATAAACTTCAGAAAGATGTGAGTTTCTTGACAGCATTTTTGCAAACAGAAACAGAAATTAGGCCTAGATTTTCAACTCTAGTGGGACTCTGAAACTAAGCCCCTATATCCATATTTAGGCATCTGTTTTTAAAAAGTTCACTTTTCATTGTGCTGTGCACCCAGTATCTCACTTTGATTTACATTCCAGAAAATCAAGGTCAAAGCTAAGCCTGACTTTCTTTCATCTTCTGCGGAGTATTTATTACAACAGATGCACTGTTGCCTCTTGAGGTGTTCGTCCTCCACAGGACAAAGTTTCATTATTTAAGACCTGTTTTTAGTCCTCTTCACATGTATTTTTTCAATGTAGATATTTAGCTAATAGGCAATTGTGTGCCGTTTACTTTTGAGGTTGACCGTGTTGTATGGGATAATGGGATGAAGCATCATGCCATTGAAAGATTCTGGAAGTGTTGCAACAAGAGCTGAAGAAAAAAATTCGGATCTCCAAGTGTTGATGCCCTTCAGTGTGTAGGTGAGACCTTATTTACAGCTGCTCTGTGTCCCCTGGCCGGGCTGACCCTGAGATGCACGTTGCAGAGGACGAAGCTCAGATGCGTTCACTTCCAGCTTCTGCCTGGGAGGAAGGGAGAGGAAGGAGAAGTTGTATGTAATGCTTCCAGGCTTAGGTTAACGTAAAATAAATCTAACCTGGGATGGTGTTTTAAAAGGGAAATCTGGCAGCCACGGAGAGGAGAAGGTTCTGGGCCTGGAAACATATTTGTCTTTTTTAAATGCTCACTTTCAAGCATGTTTGGTTTCTAGCCCAGTTTGTATCAGAAGGGATCAATTTTTTTTTTTTTTTCCCCGTTTCCCTGTTCTACTTTTGCGCTGGTATTGTCTGAATCCCAGAGTGAACAGCAATACATCATCCTGCTTCAACATCTGCTAAAGCCCCCTCTCTTTCTAATCTGCCCAGATCCCCAAAGCCTTTCCCACCTGCTATAGCACCAAATGCTCATTATAGCACACAGCTACGCCCTTCGCCGTCCTTTCTCCACCACTCTCAAGGTTAACATGGAACAATGACTATTATTAAACGGGGGTTTTAACAATGTAAAGGCAGCCCAAGCCGGGGAAGGGAGGGGGGAGGGGGGAGAAAGGGAGTTGGGAGGAATTGGGTAACATGCCAGCTTTGCTGGCAACGGAGATCTGTGAGAAAGCTGCGGCCAATTTTCCAGTCGAAACATGACTCACTGAGCAGAGATGCACCCGAAATAAATAGCTTCCCTGTTCTGCGCCCAGCAGAAGCAGGAACCACACCCCTCCTGTGGTTTTGTGTCAGGGTACTGCGGGTACCGCTCCGAGCTGCTTGGTGGAGCAGCGCGGATAAAGATGGCAATTTTTTAAGGAGCTGGCGGCTCTTGGGGGGTTTGTTTATTGCTTGGCAAACTGAAAATCATAAGCAATTGGAAGACCTTTCTCTTTCCTCTTTTTTTTTTTTTTTTTCCCCCGCATCCCCTAATTTCTAAACTACCAACCTGCTCCTTCTGCTTGCATCACCAGGTCCATCACCAGTGGAGAGCCTGGCACAGGGCTGCGGAAGGAGAAGAGAGGGGGCAATGAGGGAGGACAAGCTCACGTGCCTTGCTGTGAATGGGGTCTGACTACAACACAGAAGGTCACCCCCGCGTTGGAGAATGGAGACTCAATCTGGACACCAAATTCCCTTGCTTTGCCCACATTCTGTCTTAAGATAACTGGAGTGGGGTTTTTTTTCTTGACCCATTGGGAGTTTGGGGTGGTTTCACTCCTTTATTGAAGTGCTAAAAATGAAGAAAAGCCTTCTTTGATGATGTCCTTCTGCCACAAATGTATGGAGTGGACTGCATCATAACAGAAGGACTTCACATGTGATTTGTGAAGCCTGAGGAGACTGCATATTTCTAAGTACATCTCTAAGGCATGATCCTGGCCCCATTGCTACCATGTCCCACATTATACATTTCCACTTTCTGACAGATTTACGTAGCAGCCTCCTCCCCACCCCCTTTTTTTTTTTGCCTAAACTGGATAGCACAGTATGCCACACTGAGCAGAGCAAGATTCTGCAACCAGCATGCCCGATATTGAGGACCAGGGTTGTGTCTGGGCACGTGCAGTGGCAGACAGAGGGACTTGGAAAGGATGGAGGGAAGAGGATGGCTTGTGTTAGTGCTGGCTGTTGCTGTCATATGTCAGGCATCCCTGTCGGATGGCAGCTTTCCTGGTCTCTGGATGGATGGAAACATGCTGTGTTTTTTCTTTACGACTGTGTTTTTGAGGTCATGTCTCTTTTAACAAGCCACTTAAGGTGCATACCTGTTGGATTTAAGCACTTCATTCATTCAATTACTTGGTCATTTCACTGAACAGGAACAGTGTCCTAGAGAAAGACTTAAAAAAAAAAAAAATTTTAGCTGGACCTTATGCAAATAAAGCTGCACTAATTGCAAATGCACAAGAAATCATGCAAGAAGGGAGCAAAACATATTAAATAAAATGAAAGTTTTTCAAAGAAATGTCAACAACTCATGCTTTCTGTTTGCCACACTCAAATTCATCAAAGGTGGGGTCATGGTTGTCTGAAAACTGCGTTTAAGCAGTGGTCTTCAGAAACTTAAAGCAGATTAGCTACACACTTAGCTGGAAAAGTTTCATCCAGCCATAGCAGTTCAACCCCTGAGCCCCATACCCAGCTATCCAAGGGTCAATTTTTAAATAAAAAACTGCAAAAAGAAAGAAGAACAAACAAGGATTTGGCCCCAGACTCTGAAAGTCAAATCTCGCTTGAACTTGATTGTATTTCTGCTGGTGCCAGCTGAGGTTAGGCTATCAGTTTCAAGGGAATAAGATCACGACTTCTGTATGAGCTGGCACGAGCAGCTCATGACTATGACTCAACTCCTCTTAAATGTCTGATCTTAATGGGAGTCCCACTTGTGGGATATCTTTGGGGACTTTTTCATTCACTTTTTGGGTGAATAAAATGATTTTGTGGAACATATTCTCTATCTTATTTTAGAACATGGACAGGATAAAAGACAAAAACCTACATGTTTTCTCTCTCTCTTTGTGGATAAATACACACACACATACATGAAGGTTAGAGCTTATGCCTGCCAGTCAAAAAAAGAGGGAAAAAAGCTTGAAGTACTATTAAAAAAAAACCACACAGATTGGTCTGTTGACAGTTGTGGGTGGCTATGCTTCAAAGATCCCATAAGCCTCCTTCAGCTGCATGAGGTTTTACTGCAGCTTGGTGTGGGTGATGGCATGTTTCCATATGCACTTCCTTTTGGTTATTGTCTTCTGATGAGACTTCCTTTATTCTGCTGCAAAGACCACCGTTTCCACTTTCCACCCAACAGATTTGCCTCCTGGCCTGAGTAAAACCAGTGGATCGCAGTCTGCAGCAACTCATCCCACTCCCCAGCACCTGCTAAAGAGGGGACCACCAGGACAGGCATGATCGCTCACACAAAAGATACTGAGCATTGCTTGAAGACCCCAAGACCATGAAAGAAAAAGCTACCAGCATGGAACAAATGAAAGCTGTAAAACCTGTTTTGCATAACAAGCGATGCGAGATGCTCAAATTGTAGGCACACATACTTATAGCTCATGTCAAGGTTTACAGTAATCACTGTACATTTGAGAATGCATTAAAATTCAAAGTGGAGAATGTGTAGAAAGAGCAAGGTCTGGAAAAAAAAATTAGCTGGGATTTCAGTATTTGTGTTGTTTGACTCAGTTGATTGAAAAAAGAAAGAAAGAAAAACCCTACCACTACTCACGCTCCTACAAGAGGAACAAGGAAAGAGAGAGTATAAAGCCAAAGTCAAGTCTTGGTTCAAAGTCTCTCTGCTTTGCTGGCCTGACCTCCTCAGAAGCCGGCTCAGGGCTGCAGGTCTGGAGTCCTCTGAATATTGTAGGAATTTGGATATATTTCTTAAATTTGTAATTCTGTCTGTTTTCTAAAACAAACAAGAAAACAAATGAATGTACTTTAAATAACATTAACACTGTGATACAAACAAAAATAGCTCAAGAAATGCAAAATTATGGTAATTATGGATGACCCTGACACTCTCTGCCCTTTAATCACATCATGGGGCCTCCTCCCTCTACCAAAGCCAGGAGTTAAGATTAGAGCCACCCTTCACTTTGAAAACCTTGGATTTAAACCTCCTTCCGTTTGCGTCACGCTTTCACATCTCTGAAACATCCTGAGGCAAACATCCCAGGAATCGTCCCAAAAAGCCAAGGGTGCTCGATGTGCAGACACCACTCTCACTGACTCAGACATCCCAGACAATGGCGTGTGTATGTACACCAGTAAGAGTCTGCACTTCCTTTTGTTTCTGTGGGCACAGCATCAGCTCTGAGGTTTTCATATGGCTTCCACCGGAAGAAGGACGCTTATTTAATCATGAGCCTCTTCAAGTTTTGTTTTCTCCGTGTTCTGCCCGTGTCCTTATGCCTCCCTCTCTTCCTGCAATTCAGAGTTGTGCCTTCTGCAGTTCATCCTTTCTAGCTCTGCCACCAGCAGAACAGAGCTCCTACATGTAGCAGCTCACTGAAGTTTGCCAGAGTGGTACAGACTTCCCTGCCTCTACCCCAAACTTACTCCTCCAGCTCTGAGCTATCGCAGTCCAGTGCCTTCCCACTCTCCTCTTCCAAATGCTTTTATTTCATCACCCAGTCAGTCACAATTTCCACCGCGGAAGCCCGACCACTCTTCTTCTCACCACCATCTGGTCATGCACTAAAGCAAAAACTTCTAAAATTCCACTCGCTAGCTCCATAAACCTTGTTAGACTCTTATTACTTACTGGAAATGTGAGCAGAAATCCTCATTATCCATCCCTACAGAGCTTTATAACACACTAATCCCACCATGCCTGCTTTTAGGCACGGACCTAGAACCCTGAAGGAAACAAGACCTTGCAGGCATGGCCATTGTTCCTGGGGCACCTGACAGCATTTTTCCCAGCTCGATAGATGGGCTATGTTTTGCAAGAGTTTGGTGAGAGTGCCTGTTGTATTGGCGCCAATAGATGATGGAAACAGTCGAACAAGAGCAAGCGTTGCTTTGCCCAAGAGAGGCTGCGGAAGCCTGCGCTTATATTTAGGCGATGCGGTACAATTTGTGTCTGAGAGAAATCATATCGCATTTATCTCGTTTAGTTCTGAGGGATTTTTGTCAGACTCACAAGCAGGCCTTTTGGCACTCGGCGTTATTGGAAATTTCCCAAACACATGTAACAAAAACTCAGTTGGTTTAATACAATTATCAGCTTTTCCTCAGTCTGTGTTGAGTCTGTGTTTGTCTAATGTCCGGGTAGATATTTTCTACTTATTAAAATCAACAAATCTGCTACTTTAGAGATAAAGGCACATTTCTTACAAAGCCTACTGTACGTTGCTCCTGAGTGCTGCAGCCTGTCCACTGTGCTCAATGGCAGAGGAGCAAACGAAACCAATAGTTAGTATGCCGTTGCCCAACCTTTCCCAAAGTCGTCTTTAAAGAAACATCCAGAGGAGCTATGTGTCCTTCTATTTTCTGCCAGGATAAGGCATGTATCTAGGAACTTTATTGTGTTCTCTTCTTAGGTATAAATAGAAGCCTCATAAGTGGCATGTGGAGTACTCACATATTCCTGGCTTTGTAGCAGATGAATTTAGACTTCTTAGGTAGAATGTTTACTCTTGTAATTTTATGTTAGTCACTCCAAATTGTCGGTTCTCTGTTTATCTTTAGATCTAACAACATCCCCGCCTTTATTACTTGTTCCACCTGTAAATATTTGAGTTGTCATTGTCTTGTATAATATTTTATTCCTCCCACTATGACAAATTACTCTTTCACTCTAAGCACACTGCCACTGCTCCAACAAAATTCAGGTTTCTAGGAACATAACACTTCACACTTTTGAGTGTCTGTGACCCTAACAGGTTTTGTTCTTCTTGTGTCCATGCTGCAAGCCAGAGCCAAGCCATGCCAAGGTTTGTCTGCGGGTACAAAAGATGAGGTATTAGTAATACCATGGAAGGGACACAAATGGCTGCTTTGCTTCCAAGTGCACTGAGACAAGCAGATTATAACATGTTCTGTGCGTTCTAGCCCAATTCCCGTTTTTAACTACAGAAACACTCGGGTACGTTGAAAACACGAGGAGATCAGATTTTTAACTTTTGAGAGAATTATCCTGCCTCCTATTCAGCAGGCTCTCTGTTAACTCACTGTACTTCTTTCTTCTCTCTGACTTTATTTTTGCCCTCTCTCCCCCTCTGGCTTTCAGCTTGTCCTTTTCCTTCCTTTTGATTTTGTGCTCAAACCTTTTTCTTTCTCTTTCCTGTGAACGCAGCCCTGGCCTTTCCCCCCTTCTTAGCTCAAGGCTTGGTCTTTTTCTTCCCTTTGGCACTAGGCATAACCTTCTGTTTCTCTCTTTCTTTATGTTGTTTGACTTTCTCTCCCTAACTTCCCACATCTTCTAATTCAGGTTTTTTCCCAGGGGGGTTGTTTAAATGGCTGAAGAGATGGGCCATCATCTCCTGCATCACCGTGTCTGTCAGATGTTCTCTGCAGCTCTGGTGACAGAGCCTGCCAGCCAGGCTTTCTCGATGACCTGCCTTGCAGCTACTTTTGGAACGGCAGAGCCCTGACTGCAACTATGACAGCTCCTCGGGTAGCGAGGCAGGAGCGTGGCCCCCTCCCCAGATGCTCATCCTTGCGCACCCAGGTTATCCCACAAGGTTTTGGTCAAGCTTTGGCAGCCAGCATCCAGTTTCTCAGTATCCCATTAAGAACTATCACCAAAGTTAGAACCTTTCAGGCAGAATACGGAAAATTTTAAAACCTTTGTCCTTGAAATATGGTGTTTGTTCCTTTGCAATTTGATTTTTAAATATCTTCCTCTCTTCCTCCATGACTGTAAAGCCGCTTTCTCTCATTCTGTCTGCTCTTGAGGAGATGGCTTTCTTTCAGGACATGGTTTAGTGGACATGGTGGTGTTAGATTGATGGTTGGACTTGATGATCTTGGAGGTCTCTTCCAACCTTAAAGATTCTATGATTCTATAATTCTCCCAGGTATCTGGGGAGTGCCTTCACCTCCTTGATGCAGCTCTGACCTCCGGCTCTGTCAGCCAGATGTTTACACCCAGCACTGGCTGCCTCTGTCTCCTTGTCCTAACTGCCCGTCCCATGCCCATCCTTCATGAAAGAAGCACCAGGACAGCTCTCTCCACAGAGCTTCCCTTTAATTTTTGGATGGGTGGCACAATCAGCTATGGGCCTTCTCTTGTGCTTTGTGTGAGGGGAAGTAACCGGCTGCTCGGCGGTGCAGAAAGTTTCACTTGTTCTTTTTCTCGTTTCTTCCCCTTTCCTTCAGTCTGCCCTGGAGCAGATCCACGCAGCTCTTTAGCTGCGTCTTGCTGAGAGGACACCAGCCCCAAGCTGAGGGGGATGTTTACTAAGGGTAACGCAGTCGCAGTGCACCATACATAATAAAGGAAGGGGAAATAACAGAGAAAAGTCTGGATTTTGTCGAGGGCTCTGATGCTGAGTGCTGACTCAATAAAAATGGTGAAAACTGATGTTCATTACAGAGCGAAGGTCAGACATGGAGCCACGGCTATGGTGAAGGGAAGTTGCAGCTGAAAAAAAAAATTTAAGTGTCTGGCTGGAATTACAATGTACAAAGGAATGGAAAAACACTTACTAGTCTGTGAGAACTAATGCTATGCAAATTAATTCAATTCAGCATTAACTTCATGCAGATCCATCTGCATCGCATGTTGCAGGCTCTTTAGAGGTGCTGTAGCTGTTCCAGATTGCTGAACGAGACCCCGCGACTTCAGAAATGTTGACCAAAGTCAGGATTTCAGAAGACTGGTGTCTGTCGCCGGCCTCACCGACGTCCTCGTGCCTCTCGCGTTCCTCCAGCCACGGAGTCACAGTGTCCCGCAAAGGCTCTGGCTTGTCTGTGCCTTCACTGAGCTTTTTCTACATCTCTCCTGTGGATATTCAACTCCATTTCTTGAGTTTGGTGTGTCTATAAAATTTTCCTTTACAGATACAAATTTCTTCCATGTGATTTTGCACGGTCTGTGCCAAAATAGATTGTCAATGCAAACCTCAATCTATTTCTCCCCTGAGTATATAAATTTTCACATGCAAATAGAGCTTCTTGTGTTCATTTTAGAATATACTTTATAATTATTTTTACTTTATTCCCCCTCCAAAATAGAAAGCAATCAAAGAGAAAGCAGCCAGTCAGGAAAATGCTTAATTGAGTGTAATAGCATTCTTACCAGCATCAGAACAGAGTCTGCACAAAAAAAAAACTTTGAAGCACCAGCACTTCTACCCGATAGATTGACAATTGTCTCAATCTTCGTTCACCTTATGTGCATGGCTGTCAGTATCTGAGAAGTACCAGTTTAGTGCTGTGGGAAGTGAGCAAGGAATCAATGCCAGAATTTTCAAGTTTAGGGAAAATATGAGAAATAATATCACTTCGCATAAATGTCATTCACTCTGCTGTGCTGCCTAAATTGGGTATCTAAACAAGAAAGGGGGAAAAAAAAAGCTCCAACCGTTCGTGAGACACAGTGGAGCTATCTTGCACAAAGGAGTCAGGCAGGGAAGGTCAGTGTTAGAGTTACTACCTCCTCTGTGAGGCTGCCCTAAGTGATGTTCACCACAACAGTCCTTCTGCTGACCTAAGAGGGCTGAATGAATGAACAAAGGCAGCTAGAATGGCTCTTTACTACCATCTGCGCCCACCAACGAAGAAGTTCAAAAGCCAATCCTATCTATTTGCTGCAGCTTTGCACCAATGGAACGACAAAGGTGGACCACCATCTTCTGCTCCACCCAGGCTGCTCCCAGGCAGGAGGTGGCTCAACTTAGCTGTCCACCGTGGCCAGAGATACTCAAAAGTCCTTATAGAAAGGCTGACAGCCCTCTCAGTTATGCCTAGAAAACACACACCTTACAAACCACCATCAGACAAAAGGCAATGTCACTGCGGTGGAAGGCACTTCGTCTTCGTCCTTTGGGGTCATGCCAAGGCACGGCAAGGTCCCCAGCCTGAACTCGCTCTCCCTTACGCAACTGTAAGTCAAGAGGAACTCCTCCTCTACGAATCTTTCTTTCAAAATTACAAGAGGCAGGTTCCAGCTGCTTGGTCAGCTTAATGTAGTCCGGATATCTGACATGGGTTTTACACAAGGAGAACACTGTATGTGGTGCATCTAAATGGAAGAAGGCTGGCAGTAAACCTACAGGCCTCATGAAGGGAAAATGGTAGATAATTACCTGTGCATTTCATAGCGGAGAAAGTTTGGAAGAGTTTCGTACTGAGAGCAAAGTGACCTACCAAGGCGAGGCAAGCTGTGTGGACCCGCACTGTGCTCCACCTGATGGGAAACCCCGCGAAGCTGTGCTTCACTTTGTCCCTTCCAAGGCCTCTAAAACAACTTGGAAGATTACTTTTTTCTTCAAAACCATGAGAAAGAAAAAGCTTAATGCACTTTCAGTATTCTGTATAAGCTAGATGAGATTATAATACAAAATAGACCATGGATGCAGATTTGTAGACTCCTTAACCTTTTTTTTTTTTTTTTTTAATGGTGACAAATCGCTACTGCTCTAGTAGGATTATGATAACAGCTGCTCTAGCTAATATTATCAAAATGCAAGGTGTTTTTAGAAACCTCCTCTTGTGAATTATGGCTCTTTTACCATCATGCTGCTGTGGAAAGAAAAAAAAAGACAAATACTTTGAAAATTGCATTCAAAGCCTCTTCATGTTAGCTGCATGCAAAACATGACAGAACAGCTGCAGAAAACTACCTGAATTTAATCTCAGTCATCCTGCACATCATTGCTCAGATTTTGTGCATTTTGTGCATTTCTTTTGTGGGGGTTTTTTAATTGCTACATACGATATAGGCACTGATATTGTGGCTGGTTGCAATTGATCACATGAAAGCAGTGGGGAAAAAAGGCAGTCCTGATGAGTTTGAATGAGACTTGTGGAATTTGAGCCTGTATGAAAAGGAAAATCATCCTTCATTTACAATGGAGGGAGTGTTCTAAAGCTCAGAGCACCTTCATTTACGAATTGTAGCAGAGTCTGACAGAGAGATCTGGTCTTTACATAATTTAATATAACTCACTCCTATTTGGATGCATGGTAAGCCATGTGCTGGAAGGATAAGTGCGTAACTGCAGAAGGAATAGAAAATTTTCTCCTCTCGCTAAGAGAAGCTGTTTCCAAAAACTTCTGTCCGCTGTGCACTTTATCTCATCTGGCCAGCCACGTTTCACGTAGACCATCTTCTAACTACAGGTAACCTTGAGAAGCTCCCAGCTTGAAGCCATTTAAATGAGTGGAACATGAGTGAAATAATTCATAGCCCACATACCATAAAATTAACAGTGAGAGGCAGAGATAAAACCCTCCATTCATTGCAGCTGGCATCCTTTTTATCAGGTAGGCTATATAAGCAAATACGGTGTCGAGCTGTCAAGTCTGAGGTCATGGTGGCTCTAGAATCGGGGCAGTTTAGTGTATTTTCGTACGCATTCATTATGAGGGACAGCGTACAGTTAAGAAACACGCTGGTGGCGCCAGCGTGTGATTATGGGAAGACGGACTGACCACTGGGAAATTGCTGAGCTAACAGGGCAAGGAGCCGGGCTGAGCAGTGCCACAGCCAAGTTTGCAGACGGCCGCCACGCCGGCACACCTTGTAACGACAGATCTGCGGGGCTCTGTGCTCAGGATGCTCCTCGGAGAGATGGCGTGTTTTCCTAAGGAAAAAGGGAGCGCAGGTTTTCAAGGGGGTGCTTGTGAATCCTCTCTGCTGTCCTATTTTTGGTGTGCCTGTGTGGGTTGTCTGTGTGTGTAACTTGTCCTCCTCTCTGCATCTCTTTGGGTCATTTCTTTTCCTCTCCCTCTGTCTCTTTTCTTCCCTCCCCAGAAAAAGTTCAAAAGCCTAACCACAATGTAAAATAAATAAAAATAATACAAAAAAAAATCAGCTTCATACTTAGCAGTCAACTGGCTGCCAAAATCCTCTTCAGAGTGACCATTATGTGAGGCAGGTATAAGTCAGAAACCTTAAAAATAGTGGCATTTTGGTCACGGCATGCAGTCTATTAGTCTGGGGAGGGGGGGAGGTTGTGGGTCAAAAATGTCTTTCAGCCCCTTGTGAACGTTTTTCTCTGAACACAAATGTTCTCTTCCCCCCCAGCTCCCAGTTTCAAGCAGCCTGTTTATCCAGAGTAAAAAAAATAGAGTACAAGAGTTGTTAAACAGAAAAAAGAATTTGGAGAGGGTGTCAAAAGACAACCATGACAACTTAGGAAGCAATAATGAAGAAAAAGAAGCCCAAACCCTCAGAATCTAATGTTTATTTCTCAAACCTGAAAAAAAACATCCAGTGACTGAAACGGACAGTGCTCCGCTGTGGGCACCTGGCCTGAGTGAGACACAAGACATTTATAGAGATAAAGTTTTCCAATAGCAAAGAGTGCGTAGGGCGACTATAGGAAGCCCCGGTAGAGACAGGGCAGGGATACAGAGATGTCCCTGAAACCACTGGCAAATATTTTCACCTAATTTGCTGCTCACATCGTTGCCGAAAAGAATATTTTATACACAGTGCAGAAGTGTAAAGAAGCAGCAATAAAGTCTGACATCTTTATTCAGACATCTTTTCTTCAAATGACAAGAGGCTTTGAGGTTGGGGTGTTTTTTTCTGCATGATTCATAATGTTCTGCTAAAAAAGGTGGGCTGCAGTCACAGCCACATTTAAGCTGACCACAGGCTCCTTGTCCCCCATCCTTTTAGGGTGGTGCCTTCCTCAGTCCACTTGTACTTTTAAAACACCTTTCTAAAAACTTCTTTTGTGTTTTTCAACCAGTGGTCCCTGCCTTGCTAAGATGACGCTCCTAGGCATATTATCACCTTATTTTAATCCATGTGTTACCTTACAGTGGCTAAAGGAGTTGATGATACAGGAGTATTTAAGAAAAATATAAAAAACTGTCAGTGAAGCCCTTATAAAAGCCTAATTCTCCATATCCATAAGAAATCTGTTAGAGTAGCCTGACTGGCAAAGAATAGTGCCGTAATAGGGATCCCCTGCTCACTAGTTCAGCCCCGGATGTGACGTGTAATAAGACCATTGTCTTATTTTGCGCTTATTTCTACATAAGTAAATGCGAATGCACTTTTACCCAACATACATTGGTATGGATGTCGGTGTTGGTATGGCATTTTGTAACTGTGAGGCACTGGAAGGACTCCATCCCAGCTGAGGCATTTCCCTGTGGGTGATCTGGGGAAAGTTAAGGTGGCAAACATACCTCTTCATGTCACCATTTGCAATCTGTTGAGGGAAGCCAGCCTCACAGACCATCGTGTATAAAGCTTTGAGGTCTCCGCATGAAAGATGCTCAACAAGAGGCTGTTAACAAAAGCTATCTTTGGGAAACCAATTATTGAATGAGGACTGTGCAAAATTCACATTGAATTTGGTACAAGCAAATTTATTCTTCATTTTCAGCATAGAAGGGTTTGAACAAACCTCAAGTGCAATGGAAACATCCACATGTCACCGACTGTCACCCACATCTTCAGGCTTCTTAGTATCCTTCAGAATTTCCTCTGCCAAGAACAGGTCCTCTGTTCCCTCCTCACCCTCCCTTGTTTTGTCCTCTCCTCCCCTTGTGCTTTCCATCCACTCAAGAGTTTCTTCCAACACCCAGTTAAATGTTTTCCAGTTAAAAGGTTTTCAGAATCACAAAAAATGAGGTACAGCTCTTGAAAAGGATTTAGTTGGTTTGCTTGAATTGGAATTTAGCTACTCTAAAGGGTACTATAATAGGCATTTTGGTACTTTAGGGATCCAGGCCTTGATGCAAAACTCCTACAAGTTTCAATGGCAGTTAAATGCCTAATTTCTAATAGTATGAAGGTAATTCTAATGCACAGAGTCCTACAATTCATATCAGTTCCTTGCTTATTCTGAAATTTCTAGGTTAGTTTTTTTTTTATGCTGCTCCCATGCTGACTATTCTGGGCTTTATTTTAAATAACAAGGATTTTATTTTTAATAATGGAAATCTTAGTTATTTAAATTGGAAGTCACAATCTCTTTATTTTTCACAACAGATGCTCTGTGAATTGTATGAACTTGTGAATTTCGAAGCTTCTCTGAAGAATTCAGAAGCACAGCTAAAACTTGTAAAGTTTAACGGGATAAAAGTGAAAATATCCCCGAGTCCTGACATCTATTTGCTCTAAACCTTACTTATGTAAAAAATGCCAGGCATCTTTTTTTCCATGCGTTTTAGAAGCGATAGGGTTTCATTGGTGGTGCAAACATAAACCATTGATGTTATATAAAGAATGTAACCTTAAGACGGCATCTTAAGATCCCTGTCCAAAATGTAAAATAAAATACAAATTCCACTACCTGCAGGTGACATTGCCATCAATTAATGTGCAGGGCTGTAGGAACAGAAGTTTATAACCCAGTAAAGCCTCAAGGTTTGAACCAGTAGCTGCTGCTGGGAACAGCTGAGAACGGTCTGGTATTTTTTTGCGTGTAGCCGCTTCCCCTCTGAACACGTTCTGTGCAGTGAAACTCATCCTTTACTTGAACAAGCTCGGTTGTTTTGACGTGTTTTCCTTAATGAAACAGCTGCCACGTAGTTTTGTGTGCACTTCGCGTCGTTTGTGTAGCATCTTTTCTCGACGCGGAATGGTGTTGCTCCCAACACCGTACTTCTCTGCGGAAGAGACCCCAGGGCTTTGCCTTCACCTTCAGCCTTCAGCCCCTCTTTGTAGGGTCTCTGAGGGGGAAAGTGGGTGGCTGAACATCCACACATGAGCCAACATGGCACCGCTCTTCTCCTAAAACCTCTCTGAAGCAAGAAACAGGGCTGCCACAACCCTTGTTTTCAAGCCCTGTGCTGTTGCCTTTAATACCCAAGTCGCTACTTGGACTCCTACTGAATCCTTTTATTTATTCCTTGATTTGTATAATTATTTCTGTGCTAGCAAAGCCTGTATGAATTCCCGCGTCTGCAGGCTCAGTTTCTCCTTGCTGCGTCGAGCGGCAGAGAGAGCGACCACATAGATCTCGTCGCAGCTGCCAGGGTGACAAATGCCAGGAGGACCACGTCTCCTGTTACGCCAAGCCTTAGAAGGGATGCATGGGAACAAGTGCGGGGTTGGACTGTCAGATTCTCAGATGTGTCACATATTTCTTTGGAGCTCGGGGCTGTTGCAACAGCTGTTTGTAAACACTGCAAATCCAGCTTTAGACCAGGGAAGGAGAATTTTTTTTTTTTTTTTTTTTTTTTTGACTTCTAGCTTCCTGAACTGTCCTTAAAAATGTTGCAAATACGCTGGCATTTCTGCCATGGATCTAAATAGCAACAAGGATTGGTTTTCAGCTGCGCGGGCCAGTGGGCAGGCTCTGTCCCCGCGTCCTCCTGTGTTGGGTGACTCATCAACAAGTCTGAGAATGTGCACCAGGCTGTGGCTCTGGACAGAAAACACGGCGAAGAGCTAGGGAGCATTGGGGAGCCGGAGGCATCACATCGAAGACGTGATGCTAAAGAAAAAATAATTAAACAGTATATTGCTAAAATGACTGAGTTGCATCCCAGTGGGGTGTGCTAGGTGGTGAAGGACATGCTGCCTCTGATTCACAGAGGTTTGTTTGGTGAACCATAAACATGTAAACAGGGCTTGAGAGATGTAGTTTTAAATTTTGTTGGCAATAGTGTTGGAGGGGCGCACATTAACCCCCAGCCCTGCGCCGGCTGCTCTGCAGTCCCCAGGCAGTAAAAGCTATACAAAACTGGATCCCCAAAGTGTTGAAGGGTGAGCACAGGCTCACTTGGAAAACGCTCTTTTCCCACTATGTAAACAAGGGAGGAATCAGAAATGCCACTTTTTGCTCTTTCCAGATGTGCTTCGACTCATGTAAAACCCTGTTGATTTTTAACCCACACCAAAACAGGCTTGAAAGACGCTCCTCGGGTTTTGTGCTTGGAAGGAAACTTACTGACCCTACTCTTTCAAAGTTTTAACATTTAGAAGTATTTTTCTCATTAGTATCTCTATGATAAGATTGCAATTACTGCCCAGTCTGACAGGGGAAAAGTTTGAAACTATTAAATAAAATAAAATAAAACTTTCTTTTGCCCCGATGAGGTAACAAGGTCTCAGCTTCATGCTGTAAATTGAAAAATTTCCTTCAGTATTAATTTCTTGGGCCTGCTACTGCCTTACCAGCAGGTAATGTAGGAAAACTACTTCAACACTTCCAGTTGCACAGCAATATTTTCAGTGTGGCAAATCTGAAACTAGAAGTTAAAGTGTGTTATTACGAAGGACCCTAAATAAACTGTTCAGTTTTCAGACAAAAAAAAGTAAAGAGCTGTAGGAGGTCAGCATCTCAGAAAATTATGATAATAACAGAGCTCATATTCTCTGTCAAACAAATTACATCAAAGCTTTTAAAATGCTCTCAAGTGGCCTGTGTAAGTGCCTACATCATTAGACTCAGGACAGAAGTGGGGACAGGATCTGGGAGCCTTAGCTCACAGGATTTAGCCTTTATAACCTGTTTCATTTACAAAGGAAGGGCTGTTAATAGTTGCCTGCAGTAAATAACTAATAACTTAAAAGAAACTCTGATTGGTCAGTGAACATGAGTCACCGGTTGGTTTACTATGACTCGGGAAGGACTTGAGCATCTTTTAGCATGGGTGAATCTTTGGGAATTTTCTTCTCTCCAACATGTCACATTTCTCTTTTAAGGGAGTCCACTGAGAAAGGAAGCACCAGTCTGTGAAGGAGTGAAGTTATTACCCGCTTGGCATCCCCCCGCCCCTTTAAAACCCACGTGTAAGGCAGACTGACCACCTCCTGCCGCAGAGCAGGTCAGTCTAAGCCCTCCCTCTTTCTTCTGCATTTGCCAGGCCCCTAATAATCTACCGGCTATCCCCACACATGCCATAAAGCCAAACAGCTTCTCTCTTGTTCCTAGCAACATCAATAGAAGTTTTGTCATTAATAATGGGAGCACTCCATCAGCAAAAGGAGAATGACTGGTGAAAGTGAATATTGTTTGAGGCATGGTCTTGGTTAAAATAATTATTTTTGTGTAAGTTTGTATTTTCTCACATAAAATTACTACAAACAGGCAGCAAATTAGGCTTATACACAACACGGTCCAAAACCAACAGTACTGAAGTTAGAGATAGATAGACAGTGACCCCACATATTCCACTTAAACTCAAGAGAACCACCTACAGTAAATATTTTGGCTCTGCTTGTGTTGTCAGCAATGAAACTAAGGTCCATCAAGGCTGCCAACATTACAACAAATAAGATCGATATTAAAAATATAAACTATTGATATTTTGCTGTGCCTTAAAAACACCATAAGTCCTATTGTTGATTCTTTTGTGAACAAAGTCAACACCATCATATTGCTCTCAATAGGTCAGTTGCATTAAAGACCAGAGGTTACACTAGCTTTATGCTAGTCTAGTTGGGATGGTGAGGGTGGCTGATGAATAGGACACTTCACATTTAACACTGTTTTTCAATGAAACATATTCTTCCTGCAGAAATGCTCTTGGCTCTGAACATGCTGCTTCAAGGACAGATTTAGGCCAGAATAAAAAAGTGCCCTGTTTCTCAGGCATCACTTAATAGGCCAGACACTACATGATGTGGTCCCACAGGTCAAATCCATAGCCATGGTTAGCTGGCCGTGATGTTGCCCAATTATCTGAGCTTGCTCCTAATTGAGGCAGTTCTGTAAATTTCAGTTGCAATTGTTGTCTGTAAGATAATCACATGATTGAGATCTACAAATCCCGAAACAATTTGGGCCACCCTTTCAAGCTGCATTTTCTCCCAGAGCTCATGGAGACACCCACGCCAGCTTCCCTGTCTTAAATTCTCCAAATAGTTGAGACAGCCTCTCCATCTGCCAAGAAGACAGGGTCCAAATAAACAAAGGGCATGTGGAGCATTTAGAAAATGCAGACACTGCTCCTCAGCTTTAGCCAAATGCAGACATCCTGATGAAGCTGGAGGAATGAATTGAAGACCACATGTGTATGGTTTGGCGGATGCTTAAAATTTTGTGACTGATTCTGAGGAATTGCTTTCAAAACCGGTGGCTTAATTTATATAATAAGTTTATATTAAAAAAAAAAATCTGTGTGCATAGATATATATGTTTATGTAATATATATAGGGGATACTATTTCTATTTCATGCGTTAGATTTTCTAGTTCATTAAGATTTCCCCTGAGGTTGGATATCTGAATTTGTTGAACAATATTTGTGTAATTTGTGTATAAAAAGGATCGAATTTAAACACATTACTTATGATCAACAGAGGCCTTTTAAAGGGCAGAGTTGATCTTTTACATTTAGTGAATCTTAGGCTTTTCCACATAGGTCATCTTGCAAAACTTCATCTGATAGTGAACTTAGCTGTAAATTTAGGAACCTGAGCCCAAGCATACCCCAGAATTACATTCATGCTTTGCATAATTAATTGTATCAAAATGCTGCCTCCATCCTCTTCTTCTCTCTGTTATCTTTCTTCCTTGATCTTTGAGTTGTGAATCTGAACTTTTCTGATTTTCTTCATTTTTAACTCCTTTTGAGATACAATAAATTTATCCAGTGAAGCGTAACTTTCCTTTTCACTATGTTACAACAGGATTAAAAGGAGTTAACATGGTTCTAAACATATTTCATAAATTCATCATGATTTGATCTTTTTTTCATGCTTTAAAGTTGACAGTAGTTTAGCTTTGATAGTGCCAGGTGGTAATCCAATGTGACTTAGATTTCCTATAGCAATAACATTTGGCAGATTCATTCCTTGATGAGAGGAAACCTTTACTATTTTTAGACACATTTTTTGATAGAACCATAAATATAGAAAGCCTTTCTGCTAGAATTCTTTAAAAAGTATTACATGGTGTAATGAACCCCATTTTCTCTGTTTACTGAAGTTTGTTGTGAAAAGGAACGGAAAGAGAGGAATGAAAAAACACCAAGAACAGGTATACTCTGCATGTAACATTTATTTGAGGCTTGAAGAGAACATGCCATTCAGCTGAATACCCAACTCTGAAATTATTCAGGATGTAGTTAGCCATCCCTTTGACCTGTATCAGAAAACATGAATGTATCTTGCTGTCTGAAATTTGCTTCACAAATGCCAAATTGATCCTTACTGGAATTTCACTGACTTTGGTTGAGTTCCCCTAGACCTGAATATAGCTCTCTACCCCTGTCCAGACACCCTGGTGATAACAGCCTTCATACAGGTAGATAAATGGACCTGCCAATAAGTGAATCTATGGACTCAGTAGTCAGTTATGCAAATTAAAGGTCCCTCAAACAACCAACCTACTTACATTACACAACAAAAGGAAAAGTCAGAGGAGCACGAAGACACCAGGTGCAGCTATACCAGAGTGTAGGTCCTTCTTCCTACTAGTTCTAAGATACTGATGTTAGAAAAAGAGACCTCCAGGAGCAGATGCCACACATGGATGGGTCCACCCTGGCTCCTCAGGAGTTGGTGGACATGGCTGCTATTGCACAGAGAACAGCAGTACTGCTGGCACCTCCAGCAGACGCATCATGCCTCCATGTGCTGGAACCAGAGTAGCCCAAGCTACTCCCAGAAGTAAATGTAGACCGCCTTCGGCAGCACTATTGCTACTGAACCAAAAAAAAAGACAGAAAAATTATTTCTCATGCACAATACAGAAGGAGGGGAGAACTGCGAGCTAGAGTAAGAATGAGTTAAATGTTAACTGCTATGAAAAATATCACAGCAATATTTCATTTTGGGGGGGTTTTGTCCATGTTTTCCTGCAAAGGAAAAAATCCTATTTCATGTTGCCTGCTGAAGGGGACCTGAAGGTTGCAGTGAAGGCCAAATCAAAAGTAAGCCAACAGTGGCCTCGTCATGAATGACATTCATTTCATACTGATTTACAATCTGCATGGCCAGCAAATTGACTACAGAATACTGTGGCTCATTTTGGGTCCCAGGTTTAAAAGGGCTATGTAGAAGCTGTAGAGCTCTGGTGGAGGGACACCAAAACAGTCAGAAGACTAGAGGACATCACACAAAGGGAGAAGATGTGAGCTTGGTTAGTCTAGGGGAGGGGAGGCAAAGGGATTGTCTGATAGTGGTCAAGAGCTGTGTGAAGAGCTTCTACAAGGGCAACAGATCTTACCTCTTCTAGGTAGCATCAGACTATCTGACAGGGTGCAATGGGCCCAGGTTAGAGGCTTCATATTGGGCATCAGGCAAGAGATAACGGAAATTGGAAGCGACCCAAAGAGGCTGAACAATCTTTGTCCTTGGAGATTTTCAAGACTCAGCTAGACAAATCCATCACCAACCTGATCTAGTATTGGCAATAGTCCCATTTCAAGTGGGAGGGTGGATGACCTTTCTGAAGTACCTTGGAACCAACACTTCTATGATTCTCTGGGTCTAAGAAAATTTAAAAACCATTACTTGGCTCAGATTAGTTTAATTTGCTATCTCAGAGCCTTGAAGAGACCTTCTGACATATTCCGAACAGCTAAGTAATACCTCATCAAATCACTATGGTGTGACTCTGTTGTATGTGGATCTCCATCCATCAGAAGAAAAAACTTAGCATGCCTCCACTAAAAATGCTCTTCAATCAAATCTTTTACTTGTTTTCAGATGTCTTGTAAAAATATCGGGAAGAAGGAGTTGCTTATCTTCCACAAGACCTAGCACGTGGAAGACAACATAACATGCCATATTTTGCTTCAGATAGTGCCAGTCAGTAAGGACCATGCAAATACAGCCAGAAAAAAGTAAAATGCTCTCTCCAAGCATATCTTTCCTGAACAGAAATATTGCCTAGGTCTTTTTCTTAAGGTAACTTTTTTTTTCATCTCTAAGTCCTTCTTTCATAGCCATTTCGTACCCATTCAAATGTGGAGTCCATAAATAGCCTTTGAATCCAGGGAGAGTCTGGGAAATCTTTAGGTCTTAAAAGTTTCTACAAAAGCAAATAGAGAAGTCACAGACCAGTGTCACATACTTCTGTATGCAGTGCTGTTCCTCTAATTTTCTCTCTGAGAGAGAATAGCTATTAGCTGTTTCAGTCATATAGCAACACATGCCTGTCCTATCCCCACAAACAGCAGAGACAGGCTGCTGAAACAGTCCCAGAGATGCTTGTTGAAGGTAAAATCTGCATTTTTGTGTCCATTACAGTAAAACTTGGATTACAGTCCAACAATTGCGCTGTATAGAAGCAGCTCAGGAAGAATCAGCCCGCAGAGAGCACCTCAGGGAGGGACAGGTCATCTCGTACCCTAGAGAAGAAAAATACATGTCAGCTCCAGTGCTATTTTTATAACAATTTGCTCTATAAATAGCTTCACAAAGAATTGTCTGAAGAGATTCCTGCTTCTAGTACCTCTGGAAAGTCTCTGTCAGTGACCAGGACAGCAGTAGCTGGGTCAAGGTGCTCAGGCAACTTTCCATCACGTTAGCGTGATGTGGCACGACAGAGTTGAAAAGTATGAAGTATTATGGGCAGCAAAAGATCAGACATAAGCTCAACTATTCCAATTCCCCTGGCAACAGAGTGAGTATTCTTGTCATACATACTTCCCCACAACCTTTTCACAGCTGAGATTGTAACCGGAATGAATGCCCATACAGGCTAGAAAGATATGACCTTTCTTGTTTACATAAGAAAAAAAAAAAAGAAAAAAGAAAAAGCTGCTTCATAAATGGTGCTTTTTCTTCTCATTTTCAAAGTCTTTATCTGTCATCATGGAGAATGACTTGTCAGCTTCACTATCCTAAACAGAATTTCTAGCATTGATGAGAAATGCTCCAAGACTAGCCATTTATTCTAAGTTTAGAGGTTGACTCAAATTTTGTACGTGCTTTTTGCCACTTTATAAATGAGACCAAGAAGAGAGCAATCAAATGAGAAAGCTTGAAGACTCTTAAGACTCAGAATAATATTAACTAATGAAATGACTGTATTTGCTCAAGAAACAACTCATTGTGTAAAAACGTGAATCTCAGCTCTTTTGTTAACAACTCAAGTGATTCAGGGCTTGAATTTGGTCTTAGTGCTGTTTTAAAGCCACATCTAGATTATCCACATGCATGCACTTACGCATGCAGGCAAGGATAATCTGCAACATGTTTTTCCATTTTTTTAAAGTTTTTTTTTTTTATATATATCCCAGTCTGATAGCTCCCATTTTATTGTAATAACCACCAAGTTCTTTAATACACATGTACCTGGTCATCAGTTTTTGTCCAAAGCAGAAGGAAATACAAATGAAAAGAGTTTCATGTTGTTTAAAAATTGAAGCTTTTTTTTTTCTGAAAATGGACATTTTGAAGAGTAAGAGCACTGACATCACCAAAACCAGTGAGTTACCAGCTACTGCATCCTAGTTTTTCTTACTGCACTGAAATTTTTGTTAATAGCTTTTTTTTTTCCAAGTGCTAAAAAAATTCAGAGGAAGAGTCATTTTCCAGTTTAAATACATCTTCCTCTGTCATTTTCCAGTTGAAATTACAAACCTCCTGCCTGTATAGCCCTATCTGTGCCTTTTTTAAAGCGCTTTCTTTGCACTGAAAATTCTAAGATGGGGTTGATGGGAAGGTTGTTCTGGAGCAATCAGAGTAACCACAGCTCCAGCCTAGGCAGGGAAAGACCGTGATGATACTCTAGGTCTTGGACTCTGCTTGGAAAAGATGGGTTCATTTCACATCCCCATTGCACCCATCTTGCTTAACCTTGGGCAAGCAACAACCCCACAAAACGAAGTTGTTCCATCTGCAAGGTGGAAACTGCTGGATCCGGTGTTTTTGACAGAATGGGTGCCGAAAAGTGGGATTTACCAAAGGGAGCATGACAAATGGGGATAGATGTGTCCTTTTGGGACTACAAGGAGGTATTGATCTCCTGATAAGATTTTGGTTCTGATCCTCCTGAAAACATGTGGTAGAGCCAGCCTGTTCTTCTAAAATGTATCTAGAGAAGGAACAAGTTTCTTCTTCTTTTTTTTTCTTAATTTTCTCCCCAGTTTGTGTAGATGAATGTTCTTGCCGCTAACATACTGTGAGAAAATGAGATTGTTACTCTGCCTTTTAGTTGGACAGGACCCAGAGCAGACCATGGAAGATAATCAAGTCAAAATCCAGGCAAATCTCTTGTTGAGGCGTGAGAGAGCTCTTTAGCTGCTGAGCATGGTTACGATTTGGCCTGTTCTGGATATGCCCAGATTTTTACTGGCAGGAAAGGTTATGTTCCCTGTGGGTTGGCTGTGGGTGAGTGAAGGTCCCTTCCAACTCTAACCATTCTATGATTCTATGATTCTCTGAGAACCTAAGTTGTGATGTTCAGAATGGGATGGTTAAATGATTTTTGCTGCCTTTTGTGCATTCACTTCTTAGCCACTCAGTGCTTTGAGGGTCTTCTTCTATTTCCCTGCGTGCTGCTTAGCTCATCGATCTTCCCCCAAAATTTCTTCCTTAATCTAGCCCTCTACATGCATATTCCTCATTTCTTTTGTCTCTGTGCACAGTCCCCATCAGTAGTAAACACCAAGAATGCTCCGCGCGAGGATGCATCACTAAAGTAACAGCACCTAGCTAAAAAAAAAAAAAAATAGTACAAAAGAGTAGATTGCCTACATATTTTCTCTTTGTGTTTTGTGACTGTGGATACAGCACTGAATGCTGAAATCAAACAACGGCTGCAATGAATCCTAGGTATCATTTTTGCAAGGCAGGCCAAAGCCATTTTTCTTGGTAAACTTAAGGCCACGGAGAACTCAGAAGAGAAAGGTGACAATATGAGCCAACGCCACACAATGCTGCTGGTCCTTGCTCTCAAATCTTCCCTTGCAGTTCCCTTGATGACCCAAAATGAACTCAGCTTCAGGCTGAGAGAGGTGGGAGGAAACCAGCACTCATGCCAGCTGCCTTTTTTTTTACCGTGACTTACTTGTCACAGGAACAAAGATCATCTGGAAGGAGGTTAAGGAGTTACATAGCAGCAGAGGAAAAAAAAAAAAAAAACACGTTTAAAAATAGAAGAGACAAATAAAATATATCAATAACTTAACATAACCCCAACAAATCACACTATAGCATGAGCAAATGAAAGCTCTTTTGAATTTTACCACTTGCCGCTACCAGTGGGTGTCATTTCCCACCACACCTCTATCTTCACAAATGAGTTTAGCACCAAGAAATGATGCAGCTATGTAGGAGTGACAAATATCAAGCAGTCAATATGCCTGAATAGCCTGGGCTCAGATGGGTCTTCCTCTCTGGAGGCACCCTTCTGTTGAAGAACAGCGAACACAAGGAGGTTTGGGCAGCGATTGCACAGGCTAAATGGGGGCTGACATATCCGACTGCCACTTTCCTCACGCTTTGGATCTTCGGTACATCACCCTGCAAGGAGCTGAATCCACAGACAGTGTTGTTCAACGCAACAAAGAGCTGGGCATCTGTCTAAGTCCAGAGTCCCTTTCAGTCTTAGGAACCCTAAAGTGGCTCCCTGGCTCTGTAATGGTGCTGCACAACTAGAAGCATTTGGAGCATCATTCAATTAAACATTTTAGGGAGGAAGGAAAATGGCAATTTGTTGAAATAAATCTACTTTCAGACAAGTAACATGTTTCCTGCTTAAAATGATATGGGGAAACATAAATTTATAAGAAATCATTCAGAGATTAATTTTTAAATATTTTTTTAAACAGGGGTTACTTTCTTAGAGATGAGGGCAATGTTTTTAGAAATGGAAGTTTAGAATTAAAATGTATAAAATAAGCTCAAGATGAGCTACTTCATTGCGCACAATCCATTTTTCCTTTCCTTTCCTCTCATTTTCTCTCTATTTGCTAGTGTTTTCTGCCATTTAATATGATTTGAGATGCAAAGAGTTTTCCAAATGTCAGTGATTCCTGTAAAACTGGAAATCTTTTACATTCAGCTGAGAAAGCCACTAGGTTTGTGCTTTCAAAGTAGGTGACATGGGAAAATGAGATAACCTGCTTTTGTCAGGATGACTGAAAAAAAAAAAGCTAGTGAAACACAGCACAGCCTAAGTGAAGGGGTGTATTAGAAAGCTGACTTGAAATTTCACCACAGCCCCTTGCATTAAAGCTGGCAGGTATTCGAAGCGTTTGAAGAAAAAGTGTTAAGTTTTTTGGAGAGATCCTTCTCGTACTGGATCACACAGCAAAGTGCCATTAAAAGGTAAATGCCCAGTGTATTAGCAATGAACCCTTCTTAATTGCAATGCTATAAATGCTCCGCTTCAGTAGGAACAACACACAATGGCTTCTGCTGATTACAATTATGTGATGAATACATCTGAGGAAAAAGTCAATCAGAGCAGAAGATGCTCCTCAGCCCACTGAAAAGCCGCAGTTTCACCAGGAGAGAAACTGTCGTGTGACTGAAACTGAGAGCCGGCGTCTCAGAAGCTCTGCTGCTGATGCTGTGCTGCTCTGCTCGTGAGAGTGCCGAGCATCTGAATGTGTGCTGAGGTCTTGTATTCGAGGTGGATTTACAGATATTTTTTACATTACCATAGACATAATTTGGAGAAAATGGTCTTGAATGTTTTTCATATGCTTCTTCACAGTGCTGGTTATAACATGACCTAAATAAGTATTCAGAATATAGAAACCTGATTGCATTATAGTTTAATTTTTAAAATAAAATATTTAGGGTCTTTTTTTTATTTAAGTGATTTATTGAGCTATTACTTGTCCAATAAATATAGGAATTTCGAAAGCATTAATGGGAACCTTGATAAAAATACAGAAAAGACAAAATACGTAAAATCTGTAAAAGTATGAAAATTAATAAACAGGAAAGAATTTTCCCCTGCCACATTAGATTCTTTACATTATTCAGGCACAATTAAAGCCTATTTTATACAGATGAAATCAATATGAAGGCAAGGTTGAGGACAAGGATGACAGGCATGGGCCTCAGGTCTGCAATGTGACCGCTGTGGTTATAAGAAAGGCTAAATTAGCTGACTTTTCCTAATATGAGATTTCAGAATACATTTTCTACATTTACACAGTGAAGTCAATTCTCTTAAGCGAACTTTTAAAGAAGCAGAACAACAAATCAGAAAATAAAACGGTGATCCCAGCTCCCACCACTGAACTTAGACAGGTGTCTTTTGTTTGGAAAATAGAATTAGTGGACAGTGTTGTCTTAACTTTAGTCTTGCACTAAGTGATTATTTTAACAACAATGACACAATAGTGATGGTTATCATCAATCATGGCTTCTATACTCACATTCAGGAACCAGCTGAGACACTGGAGAAACAAAGCCGTTCAAATTGCCCCTATCCAAAGACCTGAGACGTGAAACCTCATTAATTTAGGCATTTGGGTCACACAGAAGTTGGAGGATTAACCATAGGATTAGACATCTATGTGCATTTAATAAGTGGAACTGTGTAGTCTAGGCAGACAAGACATACTGGCATTGTGCAACCCATATGAAATATGCTCTGGCAGAATATGTTATTTAATTCATTGATGCAGAAATAATAGAACTATTTAAGTTAGAAATGGGGGTCATAATTGGAAATAAAAATTCTTGGAGTTAAAATGCTAAAAGGGCAAAGTAAGAAGGGGTGGAGAATAGCAAGGCAGTTATAGGGTGAGTTTGAAATGAAATGAAACCTTGGGATGAAAATCCTGGAGTGATAAAACACATTTTTCAGTGCATTATTGGAATAAGGTAATTATGAAAATGAAAAAAAAGAGTGAAACTATGCTTCAAAGTTGATTTTATGTGGTATTATATAGTACCATGCAGTGGTATCAGGAAGTACTGGGGTGCTATTGCAGGAGATGTAATTTTTTGTTTATTTTAAAGAATGAAAAAGAGAAATAACAGAATTTGGAAACACCTGTATATTTTCAAAACCAAGTAAGTCAGGTTTTTTCTTTGAACTTACTTAAAAAGTAGCTAAACTACATTTCAAGTGAGTTTAAATTTAAAAAAAAAATTATATCTCCTTTGGGTGAAATGATGTGTTTTGTTCAACCCAAACAAAATATTTTCTTCTTTTTTTTTTTTAATTTGATGCAGAAAAATGGAACTAAAAAAAAAAATCATGCCAAAGTCAAAACATTCCCAGAAAAAAAAAAAAATTCTTTTCCTCTTTCTAAACCTCAAAAGCCAAATATTTGCACAGTCCTCTTCTGAATGTCCAAAACTCCTTTCTTGGCTACTTCTGCAGCTGCTGCTACTGAATGAAGTCACGTTACATTGTGCTGATGAGCGTTTCATTCACAAACAGGAAGGAGATCTAGCCTTGTAAGGGCAAAACAAACAAGTTTAGTTCACTGGGTAAAATGAACCAACAGACCACGGATTTAACTTTTTTTTTCCCCTTTTTTTTTTCTAAGCAGCAGGAAAAGGGCTGCTGACAAGATATTTTGGAACAACTTGCTGTTAGGAAGGAAGTATGAGTGGGCGTAGAAGAGAAGTAACTCACACTCATATGACACACGCGTTTCTTGCTCTAAAACAAAGGGTGGGACTGTCAGTTTAGTGATGCAGAACAGAGGGAGCTGTTTGTTTTGCTTGTAGTTAAAAGTTTCAGGCATTTACTAGCTGGGCTAAGAGAGCATGATCGCACCAGAGAAGACATAGTCTTTGTTAAACGGTCGGTAGTTCATTTGAGAGCCATCACTCTTGTCATGAGCCATGTGCCTCTCTTTGAATTTTTGTTAGTTTTATTAAAAAGAAAATTAAGAACATCAAAGATGCGTTCAGAGATGGGAGATTTTCACCGAAGAGGCTGTCAGGATAATCCAGCCAGCTCTTATTGTCGATCATACCTTAGATCCCTAATGGTAGATCAAGAAACTGTCAAGGAACTTAAGAGCTCATCAGGAAATCATATGGAATCTCAGCTTCATACTGTAGACATTTCATGTTCATCTTTTAACCAAACTTCAAAGTCAAGACATTTTAATTCAAAATGAGGATTTTATGATATCTTAGTATGTTTGTAGGGCAATCTCTAGAGGGTCTTTTCAAAATGCAAAACTTGTAAAAATCAGGAGTCATGATCAAAAGGAGAAATAATGTTTTAAAGTTTAGTCGGTAAAAAGAAAATATTATCTTGGTTGCTATGTCAGTGAATGAGACCAATGCATGTGGCAAGTCACACAATTTAACTAATGAACAGAAAAATAAGAATCAGTTCCAAATTAAGACGTACTTTAAAGAAATGAATCAAGACAATAAGAAGAAACTCACCGAATTAGTTACATATGAAATAGCCACAATGGTCATTGCTTTACTTGAATAAGGCTGGATTATCATATTTTTGCTTAGACTGTGGGCAATCTGAAGCCTAAGAAAGTCAGCTATAGATAAAGTAGATTGATTATGTTCCAGTCAATAGTTAAAATGTTGAGTTATTCAACATTTTCCTTTGTTTTCTAATGAAAAATATGCTCTGAAATTCCTAAGGCACCCTCCTGGTTTTAATCAACCAGTACACTTACACAATTAAAGAGAACTACTCTCTTCTTTATCTTACACGAACCCACACATTTTCTCTCAGAGGAATTTTCAAGTTGAGAGTCCCTGGAATCAAATACCGTAGACATCCAGGAACAAGCCAGTCCAAAGATTGAAAGTGGATTGCAAAGTTTAAAACTGTTATAAATATCTGATAAAATAGGGTGGGTTTTTTTTTTTAAGTGAAAGAAATTCAGAAATATTTCTTCCTTTTCGCAGAGGAAGTAATTTTACCATGAAGCATTTAAAGTTTCAAAGATAGTACAAGTTAGACTTTTTAAAATAGAAAATGCTCAAAGTCTGTCTATTATTGCTCACAGAGATGCTTTTAAACAAATGGAAGAGAGGTTGACTGCTGTTGCAAAAACATACATTTAGTGAACTAATGAACTATACCTACAGGGAAAGGTAGTCTTTCCTTACATTTGAGTTAATCTAGATTTAAAAAATAATGAAAAAAAAAAGTATAAAAAGGATAAAAAGAACCGCCTGAAGAAGGGAGCTTCCTCCTCCTCCTCCTCTTCCATCTCCTCTTGCTCCTTTCCCCCCACTCTCATTAGCTACCTGGTAGTGATAATGTGAAGGGTGGATTTTTTTTTTCTTTTTAGACCATAGGCAACACTAATTTCTTACATGCTCCCATTGTACCTGAGCTCAGAGGCTTGTTTATAACCTTTCAGCTCTATTGTTGAAGTGGCTGAAATTCAAGGTAAAACCTTTGTTTTTCTCTTACGAGCTATTTCGTCCTGGGGTAAAAACATTTTTCTCATTATGGAACTTGTGCTAAAATATGCGGAAAAAAATCAAAGTAACTCTAGCATATTAAGTAAATACAGAGTGAGTTGTAGCTAGTGCACTTGCTCCCCGAGAGCCACCTTCCAGAATCTCTAAAAGTTTTGTTTCAGGGAGCTTTGGTTGTTTCAAATAGGTAGGACACAACTGGAGGTCCAAGGTGGTGTCTTTATGACAGCTTCACGTTGTGGCCATGAAGTCAAAAAAGCAAACTATCTCTCCACAGACAACTTCATGATAGAGTCAAGCCTGTCATACAAAAAGAAGTCCAATTCCAGTATACTCCCAGGCAGCTAGATGTTTCTACTCATTCCTCAAAAAAAAAAAAAAGAAAAATTACATGTTTCAGATGCTGACAGAATGGTCCTGGGCCCATGGCAGCAGGCACTTTTGTTATCCATCAGGATAGTATCAGGTGTTTCCTGATACAGCTTGGGTCAACCTTTCAAGCATTAATTCTTCTTAATTTTAAAGATTCCCAAACTCACTCATGTTTGCTTAAACATGAACAATTTAAAAAGCTTAAACATTTATTGACAAATGAATGAGCTTCCATCCTACTTGCCTGCAGGACTCAGGATCTCACTGGAAACGCCAAATGCCACCAGGTCCCGTACATCCTGAGGCTCAGCCTGCTCACTGACCAACACCAGGTTCAGAGGTTGGCATGTCAGCTGTGACTGTTTTCTCCATCAGCAGGAGCTCTGCAAACTGTTCATGTTTTGAAAGTGATTATTTCTAGAACTGGTACATATTTTGTTACTTCAATTTATTTGTCATTTTTCTTTCAGGATCTTTGAAAGCTTTGCTGGAGTCTGCTTCAGTGACAGGTAACTAACCTGTCTCCCTCCTTTGAATATGTAAACATGGGCCAATTTAAAACGTGCCGTTATACATAAGAAAATTTTGGTCTGTAACTCTCCTTGTGACAGAGTGTCTTCTAGACACTTCAGTAAGAACATCGTACCTAATAAAAGCCCACGTGAAGCTGCCACTGTCACCTCTGCAAATGTCAAACTGTAAAGTCCTTGGAGCTACCTTTTCTATCTCCATCCACATAATTAAGTCCTAAGTAGGTGCAAGATTTCAGGTATAAGTAACTGGATGCCTGCATCAAGCCTGTACTACACGCAAAATGTCTCCTTCTAAGGGTAAAACATACAAGGACTTTGTAAACACAGCAAGAAACCATAGGAAAGGTAGGGCTGCTCCCACTTTCTTTAAAAATGTGACCAGAGGAGAAAGTTCGGTGGGATGAATCCCACGACCTGGGAGGACCAGAGTCAGTTCCTGAAGAAACTCAAGCTGTCTCCTCACACTATTCCTGGGGAGTTTTGCACTTTTCCAGAAGGTACGTTGCACTTGTTGTCATGATGGTGTGCCACTGAGCCACACCTGCTGTAGTTTGACTCTACTAATTACGGTGCTCATGTTGAAGGTCTCAGTCCTCAGTTGCACACTTTTCTTTCCATAGCTGTTTATTGCAGGAGGTATCAGGCTTCTTTTTCCCTCATTTCCAGAGGAAAGCAGAAGCATTAGCCAAATGTCTCATCTCTTCACTAACCGTCTGTGGAGGAGAGACAACAGCAATGGCATATCCTTGCGCAGGAGTGGAGGCAGGTTAATGGTATGCTGTGGTTTGTCGTAGGAGTAAATAACAGATTGAAAAATACAATCCTGGAGTTCATGCTTTAGAAACCGCAAGGACGCACATCTCTTTTTACAGCAAACTCAATATTGTGCATCTACAGAGCTCTGTTTTTACAAAAAAAAAAAAGGTTTTTCTTTCCTTTTTTGGCCTTATGCTCTACATTATCATTATTAAATTATGAAAAATAATAACTCTGTTCTAAATTCAGATTATAAGTGCTTATTTTGGCTAAAACACACAATAAAACAATAATGATACAATAAAAATATTTTATTGGGTTCCTATGTTATATTTAATCTATTGGCCTCAAACAATTTTACTGATAGTGTACTACTCAGAGAGGTAGGATGAGTATTAATTTTTCCTTTTTAAATATGAAATGCATGGAATCGCAAAGGCGAATTTTATTGATGTCTCCATAAACGCTAAGCACCTGCAGTTCTAGGTGCCTCAACTAAGCTGCTATGTACTATCAGGGAGCTATAACCCTCTGTATTTCTTAATATGCTTAATGAAATTTATATTTCAGTTGAGTTTTTCTGGATTATCTGCTGTCTGCCCTCTCTGGAGAAAACTAGTTGCGAAGTGGTGATGGTACTGCATCCAGAAAGTAAAGGAGTCGCATCAGATGCCACATATGAAGATTCTGGTTGAGGAGCCAGTTTGGCTGAGATAGGCTGTAAAGTAAATAAATAAGTAAGTAAATAAGGAAAAATGATCAGTGGTGGTTTTTTCAGGTTTCATCTCTTAAAAGAGTCTTTGGCTGTGTGATAATATACTGCTTTTTTGGTTGGACTAAATGACCTTTAAAGGTCCCTTCCAGCCTTAACTATTCTGTGATTCTATGCTGTTAAGGCTGGAGTCCTGTATTGCAACTCAAAGAAATACCATGCAAAAGAAACAGAGCACAATAACAGAAGATGCACACCATTTCCAGGTGCCATCTAAGTTGTTAGTTTTTCCAAAAGTGGACATATATAAAGTCCCATGAATGCTAACACCGTTTGGCTCTTTCACCAGTACCTGCAGCTTCTACTCAAAGACGTCTAGGACCTGGTTTCACACAACAGCCATATTCCCAACCTGTCTTGACCGCTACTTAGTGTGGTTGAAGGAAGTCCCGCTCTGACATGCCTTGCTCAGTATACAGCTGGGAAACAGGATACGGATGGTGTGTGTGTCTTACCCAAAGCCCAGCAGTTAGAGCTCTTGATGTAAGGAGGTCATCAGGCATTGTACACCTGCACAGAAGCTCACAGCTTCAGACACAGTTTAATGATGTCATAATCCTCCATTCCCTGACGGCAATGCGGGAGTACCACTTGCCTCAGCAAGTCATTACCGGTCACCTTTTTGAAGTGCCTTGGAGTTACATATATGCAATACCTAAGGGTTCCATAAGTGTTTGAGCTTCCTTTTTAAAACTGTATTTAACATTTTTTGTTCAGGTATCATGTTGGAGATGAGAGAAACAAATACAATCAACTATCCACCTTCTCAAAAGCTCATGCACTGTGTGATCTGTGTTAAAAAAATAGAGAAACATACTTACAAAATCCTACCTTGCACATCTTGCACATGTACATGTGGAAATACGGTTCCTGAATGTTGCTTTTGTTTGTGCAATTATATGTTTTTATATGTTTTACCTGTGAAAGGGGAAATAATTTATGCCAATGCAATGAGACCCCTATAAGTTGTATTTGCCACATGTTCTTTCCTTCTGTGTGCTCTATCCCCTTGATGGCTGTTGAGATATGGAGAGTTTTACCTCCAGTCCATCAGATATCAAGAGTAAGCCCATGAAGTAAAGATTACCAAGTGTCTGCTATCTCTATCCACCCCATTACAGCTGATGGAGGAGTGATAGCGAGAGCATAGGCTGTGCTATGCCCTGACAGTCTACGCAGTGGCTGTCTTTCCCGCGGAACAGTTTCTGTAAATAGCTGAAGTGAAATAATGACGAAGTGAAGAAACCTGAGGAAATCAGGATCCAGCCTGGTGTGATACCAGACAGCCAGAAGGGAACGTCCCAGCCTTGTCACACTCCATTGCACTGCCTCAAGTTGAGATGGTGGGAGTGCTGGGTGCCTTCAGACACAGGAATAAGAAAATTAAATGCCTTGTACAATTTAAACCTTGTTTAGCTATCTAAACACATGCAATTCAAGATTCCAGTACTTAACCTGTTGTTTCCAGTTTGGGTCAGCGTGTTGCACGTGAGTACCAGATCCCAAACTTGCCATAGCCATGAAAGACCTCATCCTGTACACCTCCTGGTATTTGAAACAGGAATTCAGGAGAGCTTTTGGATACCTTTGGTCTAGGGTGAGTTTTCTTCTTCTTTTTTCCACTGTGATAATTTTTACAGTGACGTTTTTAGCCACCGGACTGAGAATCATAACTCACTCTGAATTATTAGCAACAAATACAATGCTATACTTCTGGGAGGGCTGTGTCTGAACTTTGAAGATTTAGAAACTTCTTGCCACAGAAAAAAAAAAGGTCTTGTTATTTCCTTCCTCTAAGGACAGAGAGGGAGGGCCATGATCTTTGCCTGCAGGTTGTTTGGTTGAACTATGACAGCAGAGCATCCACAACATCTTTAGTATCGACTGTCGTGCTAAAGGTATGTCCTGTGCGCACTTGGCTGAACTAGCTGGTCTGGATGACATCATGGTTTGCCTGCAGGAGAAAAGACATCAGGTTGTTCTGATAGAAGGTTATTCTGTTAAGCTAAGTGCACCAAATCAGTAAACAATAGGGGTTTATCACCATAGTTTGAAAACCTTTGATTTCCTCTGGGTAAGTTGGGGGATCAGGCAAACACTTAGAACTCAAGTCAGTCATTTTTATTTTGTCATAATAGATGGTATCCTGGCTTTTAAAAATTATCCCTTACTTTCTTGTTATGTATTGGGGAATATGGCTGGGCAGATAACTGCTATTTACAAAACCTAGGAGCTGCAGAAAATGAGATCTGAATACTGGGACCTCTTACCAAATCACGACCTGTTACCAAATACCACAGGGAACATTGTGGTTTCATAACAACTACTTTTCAATCCATCTTTTCAAACATCAAGAGCATTGTATTACAGGGCTTCCAATAAACACCTTGTTAACACGGCTAAATTTCTAATAAGGTACATTGTATAATTCTGAAGATAGGATTGAACAGGATGCCATTTAAGCAAGGATCAGGTACCACAGAAAACAGGTTTTTGTCCAACAGATGTCAGCCTGCCCTCCAAGTAAGTAATTAATTAGTTCTCCTAAATAGGATTGCAGTGGTGTCTTAATATGAAATCTGAAAGTGTAGACCTGACTGTGCTTGGATAGAAAAATATCTTATGACACATAGTGAAAGTTATCTAACCTGCTCAAATTCCAGGTTGATTAATATTGTAATATGGCCATGTAATCCACCTTATGATTTCAGTTGTATAACATATTTTCATTTTCTGTCCCCATTTATACTGTTAAGCAGTACATTTGATTTTCCTTAGAGGCAACTAAAGTCAGTGGCAGGTATGGTGAACTCCTAGGGTAGATTAGGAGTTGTGCTTAAACTGGAACATTCTTATTATCTGTTTGCACTGAGAGTAACAGAGGAGACAAGGAAATCAAGATCCAGATTTTCCACCTAAGGTCCTGGGTAGCCGTATCTGTCAGAGAGGATGTCACTGTGGTTTAATATAAAGCAATGAGTGGCACCAAGGATGTGCAAGGAGGAAAAAGCATTTGACACAGGGTGGACTAACCTGCTTATGAGTTAACAGAACAACCTCCTGTCTCAAAATTTATTTCATAGCATCATAGAGTCACAGAATGGTTTGGGTTGGAAGGGCCCGTTACAGGCCACCAGTCCAACCCCCCTGCCAGGAGCAGGGACATCTCCAACCAGATCAGGTTGCTCAGAGCCTCGGCCAACCTGGCCTGGAATGTTTCCAGGGATGGGGCATCCACCACCTCTCTGGGCAACCTGTTTCATTGTTCCACCACCCTCATTGTCAAAAATTTTTTTCCTAATATTTAATCTGAATCTACCTCCCTCTATTTTGAAACCATTACCCCTCATCCTGTCACAACATGCGTGTTTCCTTGTCCCTGAAGATAGGAAAATGAACAAGAACTGAATTTCCTTGGTGAAATAGGATCTACTTTTATAATCTACTTGCATGCCTCTGTGTGCCATAAGGTACGTATTTCCCTTTGAAGAAATAGGTGACAATCCTTGCAATAATGCTCCCCTTTCTGATAATATTGTGCAACACGATGCACTGCAGGTTTAATTGGAACCAGAGACTTCTGGACATTTCTACCAACTACCGATTCACATGGTGAAAGTAAATCAAGCCCTATACAAACAAAACAGATGGAAGTGACGCTAATAGTACAATGTCAGCAGTATCCACAGATTGACAGAGCTAGTTATGTTGCCAGATGCACAGAATGTTGCACTACTTGTTCCTTATAAACTAGACTTGATGGAGTATGTCAATGTCAAACTCCTTGCTGATTTACACACGAACATACAAAGACATGCACACTCACAGATACTCACGTTCCTGTGATCTGTATCAACCATACCATCTGCTTTCTGCTTCGCATGTGGTAGCTAACTAACTATCCTACTGTGCACGGGTATCACTGAGTACATGCTGTGGAGGCAAACAACAGTTTTTTTCCCCCTTCCTGTACTCTATTTAGTGTTATAAAATAGGCTCGTTAACATTTGCCATCTAGGCACGTATATTCCACATGTATTTTTGAAACTTGCTTCTCATATGTATTTATTCCTTTGGCCAGCATGTCTTCCCACATACCGTGAAACTTAAAATCTTTGCTCTTTGTCAAAACCATACAGCTTTAGGCTTGCAGAGTAGCCTTCATTTACCCCTTGGAGGAAGCACAAGCCAGCGAGCTCCAGACAAGTAGCAGCCCGTAAAACAAAGATAACATTTCATTACTTTTTGTAACAGGTAGGCTCGACTGAGAGTCCACTGAAACGTCTTCATCAAGGCGACAGCGCTAACGGAGAGCGCAAAATGTCAGGAGAAGGATGTGCTGCTGGGAGGGACAGAAAGCTGACCTAGCTACAGCCAGCGCCTAAAGTCTCTTTCTGACCCATTTCATTGTCTGGCACCTGTCATTACAACAATCTTTCCAAAAGATCTGCGGAAATTACACTTACCCTCTGGTAACTAGGTAACATAATCTCCCGGAGGCTAGCTAATTGCAGCCCATGATAACCTCACATACAGCAACTGTTAAATTTTTCATTTCTTTCAAATTATTATGGATCAGTGGAGAGGGTATTGATTTGATTCATTAACTGATTCCCAGTCTGTTCCAAGGTTAATGATTACATGTATCTCAATTACATCCTTAACAGGTTATACTGTATGATTTGTTTCAACTGCAATGTACATTGCGTATCTTCCACAGCTGAAAGCCTTCTTAGCACTTGATGATTTAATAAGGCCTTTTTTTTCCATTTCACTGAACATGCCTACAAGGCACAAGTACATCTGGGACAACGGCTAAAAGAAAGCTTTCCCCAAATTCTTTGAAGAGCATGTGCAAGACACACTCTGAATAACAGTCTCAAAAGGCCACAGCGATAACCCGAGATTCTTTCAAGTTATAAGATATTTTGAAGATGAGTCGGAAGATATTGGAAGTGATGATTGATTCTCTCTGGTTTTATTACTTCATCACCACCCAAAGTTCATATTACCTGTCAATTAACTTTTAAGCTGCTTTGGGTTACTTGGCTGAAAATGACTTTACTGATCTCGGATGAATGTTTGCCATTCTCAGTTCTCTGTTAAAATTGATTATATATTTTAACAGTGACACAGCAATTTCACTCTTCTCGGCCATGCTGCAGAATCTTTTTGGCTTACAAGAGCTCCCCAAATTTTTTCACTGAGATTACTGCTAATACAGTTAGAGAATATAAGTTTTTTCATCACACCTTACCCCTAGCATGACATTATTCCTGATACCGCTGTCGGATTGCTGCCTCATCTGGTGCTGAGACCCGCGGTGCCAGACTCTGTACAAATTGCGAATGACAGTCCCCTAGGAAATCGTCGTTGGAAAAAACAGGTGTGGGAAAAGTTACACAATGGGGCAGTGAGAGACCTGTCAGAGCAATTTAGGTCTCCCGTACCTACAATTAACTGGCTGGAGAACAGTAATCTGATGCTTTCTTTACTCATTATTTTACTTTTGCATCCTGTTTCTTTAGCTGTGTGATACTGTTGGCTTAGATGGACATACACCGAGGGGGTGAGAGAGCTTTTCCTGCACGATTAAGAAATTTAATGGAACAATACTTCACTTGTCTATGACTCTACCTTACACAAGGCTCTCGAGGTGCAAATACTCACTCTCACTATGTGTCTTTGGATGGGGTAGATATCACCAAATTGAGAGCTGGAGGGGCTGCGTTTAAAAACCAAGGGCACAGAGCACGTCAATGTCAGAAACGGAAACGCGGTGCAGAAATTCTTGACTCTCGGTGGCTGTTCTGACTCCTGATCCACATCACTTCCAGCAGTTTGCATGCTGCACACATAAAGATCCTTTTATCCTTTCATCTCGCTCTCTCTCAATCCTTTGCTTTGGAACCCCTCGATACTGTAGTTTAGTTTGGAAACTAGGAAGCCAAATGAGTATAGTCATGAGGAAAGACTTCAGTTATACAATCCATTAAATAAAACAATAGAGCTTGCAGCTGAGCTATTAAAAAGCGTAGAGCAATTTTTATTTCAATGGCTACATTTTATTTCCTCTTCTGAGTGACTGCTAACAAAGGGCTGCTGAAAGGACTGGATAAAAAGTAGACGTCAGATGCAAGATCCATGAGTTAAACAACATTATTAGATACAATTTCATAAAATCTAGTTGCTTTTCTGCTACTAGAAATCATGTCCTTTTGTCAACTTGTGGTCACATCAGCACTTCTGTTGATATAATTTGCTCCAGCTGCAGAGCGTAGCTGGCCTGCAAATCAAGAACTAGAATAGGGACAGTCAGGAATAACTCAATGGCTTGGATAATGTGCAAATCACTACGCATCTTGCTATTAGTATAGTTTATTTTCTCTCAGAATATTTGGAACATGAAAAATTTATCTTTAGCAAAACAGCCGATCTGACACTTTGCTGAGAGCAGAACTGGCTGGCTAGCTTATTGTAACACCCCTCCTCCCCTCACAGCTCTCACACACATACACCCCCCACTCTATAATCATTTAAGTGGGATTATCATATCAAAACCCTTCATTATCTTTCATTGAATTCAGACCAAACACCTAATTTCATATATTGTTTGAGGTCTCCCTATAATATTGCTCACAATCCTCTACATTCACTTTTTAAATGTTTAAAAGAGGTTGAGGTTTGGTTGCTTTTTTTTTTTTTTTTTGTTTCCACTTCGTTTCCCACTTTCACCCTTTCCTACCTTTTACTCAAAATGGCCAGAATAAGAAGTAGTCCATCCTCACAGTAATGAGATCCTTCAAACTCCAGCCTTCTGGACAGATGGGAACCTGGTTGGAAATGAAACACAGCACATCTGGTGGAGCATAGAATGAATGAACATTGTGCAAAAACGGAAAAAGACTTACTAAAGCAACCATTCTCTTTTGTCTCTACATGAATAGGAAGCATACAGAACCAAGATGGTGTTAGCACAGCCCTTATTTCTATCTGCTCTTAAAATATACTTTTCATTTAATACCAAGCAGACAGCTGGTACCAAGAATCTGTGAAAGTACAAACTTTTTAAGTTCACATTGATATCGGAGGTTTCTGCTTCTGACAAACAATTAAGGAAAGGAAAACAATAGGAAATACAGCTGGAAGGGCCCCTGTTAACACCAGTGATTAATCATCTGTGAAAACGCTGCAGAAGGTTTGTTATTTTCCAGTGCAAGTAAATGGCATACTGTCTTCGGGCAGAAAGGAAGAGCCTCGGCACAGGTGTTGCTTGAGCTCCCTTCACCAGCCCTGACAAAATGGGCATTTTCCTCTTTAACTTACTCGTCTCAGTTAAAAATCCGTACAGATCCAGTCTTGCACCAATTAACACCACTGTCTTGATTTTGGTCATCCATCCTTTTTGTCAGATTAGGATTGTAATTTAGATAATAGCAAGCTACCTGTGTGAAAAATATGGATTCCTCTGCTTTTATCAAGGTTTTACTTCTCAGCAGCGAAGACAAGGCTTCAACTTCTGGCATTATAGAAGTGCTCCATGAAGCCAAGATGGTGGTCAGCTTCACAATAATTGTATATTCAGTGTTTCATTGTACATACATTTCTTCAGCCTGTAAAATTCACTATTGCCAAAAAAATGGTGCACTAAAAACCACAGTGAAAACAATTTTGGGTAACTGTGATCAATATCTCTCCAGCGTACATATAGGAAACCTCTTTCTTCAAGATGTAAGGCAATAGTTAAATAAGAGCAGCAAAGTTTTCACTCCTGGCTGCCTCTCAACTGCAGGTCATTAGGTTGGTGGATTGTGGAAGGCTTTTCTTTCCTTCACCCATTGCCAGAGATAGGACATGACTGATTCACAGCCTGGCTTTTAAGGCAAATTCTTTACTTTCTGTTTTGAAAAACCTTTGTCTCATAGCAGAGTATGAAATTTCTTGTTCCAGTCAACGCAGTCGAATAGGGAATGGTTCCTACCTCTTCATTTGACATCAGCATTTTGGGGGGATCCTCATCCAAAATGAAAAATGTTAAACACATCTTTTGTTATTCATGTAAAGTGAGCAACTTCAATTCCCAGTCATCTTTTCTCCTTTGCACTTAGTTCTGTGTGCCTGCTTTATCTCATCAGCACGACAGACAACCTCAGCTTGTTAGTATATTTTACGGAATATGGTTAGAAAAGACCAGAGCAGCACTGGCCCCAAGGCTGCTCTGAATCTCATGAACAGCAAGGAACTTTCACAAGCATGTCTTGCTAAAATGAAATCAGATGATTGCCACAAATGCTGCAAAACCAAGACTGAAAATAATTTCGAAATGTGAACTACTTAATCAGCTATCTTCTCCAAATTTGATTCATCATTTCTATCAATGAGGTATTCTTCCATTTTGCTAATAACAGCAAACAAGTACAAAAAAAAATCCTGAGCAATTAAAATTTGGTGATCTCGGCCTAAACAATAACACAGATTAGTTAAGCTAAAGAGAAAGAAGCTCTGGAAGTGATTAGGCAGATCCAAAACACCGCATCTTTCAGCCTTTTGCTTAGAGAAAATCTAACACTTCCACTACTCATCATCACTTCCAAATAAGAAACCAGCAGTTTAAGACTCTCTGAAGAATTGCAATTGATCATTGAAATGCCGTTGATATTTCACCACCCTTCGGGTCCGCAGGCACACCAGTCTCAAAAGTGCCTGCCTGAAGCCAGAGTTCTGGGTTGGTTTAGAGATGTTTAGGCTGTGATGTTAGCTGATGGATGATAACTTCTTTGTGGCCATGGAACAGAGGCACACTGCCACTCCCAAGCTGCCGGCCTCTCGGCGTGACTGGTTCTGCTCGTGTGCTCCTGCATCTCCCACCACAACAGGAAGATGCTGCGGCTCTGCCTTAGCCTTCACTCACTCCAGTCAGACTGTCTTCTTCCAGTCAGACATTTTGCTTCCAGAAGAAGTCATTTGCTGACTTCTTGGATTTCTCTTCTTTTCAGAATACAGCCAGAACTTTTCTCTTTTTAATTGAAAAAGACTGGTAAGTCAATCAAGCTCAAATGGGACAAGATGAGAGTGACCCCCAGTGAGCTGGCCAGTAAATAAGCCTTATCATTTGCTGATGGCATCTGCTCAGCAGCCATTAAGTCAGCAAAACTTTTTCAGAAATTATTGTCTAGTAAAAACAGTAAAAATTCTGAAAGCCTTAATTAAACAATCATGATAAAACTAAATCTAATCATCTTAAAAGTTTATTGTAAGGCCCACAAATCTTCATCAAGGCATTCCCACAAAGACAGGGCTAAAGAACACTTGACTGTCTTGGACAGATGAAGGAGTAGCAGAAAATAGTGAGTGAGAGAAGATGAAGGAAGAAATGCAAAAACGCAAAATGAGACACCTTATATCCAAAGAAACGGAATTAGAAAAGAACTTCTGTAATAGCAAGTCTTTTGTTTTACACCCAGATACCATGTTTGCTAGCTCTATAATTATCTTGAAAACCAGATCAATATACCTAATTACACTGAGAAAAAAAAAAAACAGTTGTGGTTAAGTAATGTTTGTGGAGACAGCTCCAGGGACTTTGAGACACAAGGCAACGATAACGATTCTGCCCAGTAGCTATCCCCTCTGATGGACACTGCCCAAGAAATCCCCTTCTTCCCCGCCACCACACCACTTGAAGAAATTCAGAGTGAGAAAGTAGGAGGAAGAAGGGTACATCTACTGGAATTATTGCAAAAAAAAAAAAAAAGCTTTGTTCACTGTTCTCTGCAGGAGTCAGATGAGATAAAAAGCTGCTACAATGCCTAGGGATCTATTTAGGACTGGAATGCATTTCCCTGATACTTGGCTGCTCAGTTTATGGAGAGATACGTGTGGAGAGAACAAAATGTCTGGATACAAACAATTTAAGTATTTCCATCCAAATTTCAGATCCTCAGAACTCCGACTTAGCAGTTTTCAGCTCTAGAGGCATCTAAATTCTTTGCACGTCTGTGTTTTTCTCAGTAAGGTCCCATCAGAGCATGTCAGCTCTACTTCCCTGTCTATCTGCAGATGTGGTGGGGACAAAAGGGGCAAGGAGCTTGCTGCTCATGTTTTCCCCACGTCTCTTCACAAACAAGTCTCCTATTTACTTATTCTCAAATTTCATCTCCTCGCCTGCCCTCCACGTGATTCGCTGTCAGAGGAGGAGACAGTGCCCCTAACTACTTAGCCAGTTTCCCAGTGGTTAGAAAACCATGTTGGTGGCAAGGGAGGGTTTTCTGCAGATGGGAGAGAAGATGTGGTTTAGACAGTACAGGAAACTGAAATGAGGTCTTCCACATCCTGAGTCACACTGGCCAACAAAGGCACTATGACCTTCTGCGTTTGCTGCCCTTATTTTAAAAAAAAAAAAAAAAAAAAGGTCTGACTTTCCACACTGGGCTTTTAATTTGGAGATCACAAATTCAAATTCCATGAAGTGGCTAGACTCATGGGGGGAGAGGCTACAGCACAGCACAGAGCGCTGTGCTACCTGGCTCCCCTTTGCAGGTCTGGTCCTTGGCCTTCTGAGGTTATATAATAACAGTCCCTACCTTTTTTTTTTCCTTCTTCATGCCATCAGGTCAAGGGGTAGGTCATCAAACCGCCTTTCCAGGAGTTGGACAGCATGTAATTTGCGAAGTGCCTCCTGAATGGGGATCAATTACTTCCATCCTGCTTTTATGGCCCTATACTTGTTCACGTATGGATTGAGCCCGTGCTTTATCATCCTTAAACAAAAAAAATGGTTGTAGCAGTCAGCAAAATGTACAAGGCTTGCCCTAAGTGATAGTGCAAACACACATGCTTCTCAGGCCACCAAATTGCTAAGTCTATGTCAACTCTTAAATGATTATCTATTATCTTCAATTTGGTCTACGTCTAGACAGAGAGTGGTAACAAAAGTATGGGGTTTTTTCCGCAGTTTCCTCTCTGTTTCTAAAAGGAAAACATTTTTCCTATACAGCTGGGGAAGGTTGCTGGGGGAAGGGGGCAGGCAGGGAAGACACTGTTTTTCAAAACATCATTTTTCCTTCGGAATGTCATGTTTTTGGATAGCCCCTCCAGCGCTCCTGAAGGCACAGTGATCTGTAAGGATATTTAAATGCAGAGGATTGGGCAGCACACCCTAAAAGCTGAGTTTACACAGTGAATGGATGACCTGCTGCTGGGGTTCAGTTTCATGGAGTGTCAAACCTCGGGTGCGAAGGTGCTTTTCCATCACTTCACATTCAAAAGAATCTTAATATGAAAGAGGAGAATGAGAGGACTGCCAGGTTGTGTGGCAGATGTGCAAGTGAGGGAAATGCTTTTGCTGGCAATAGCGTTTTTTTGTTTAAAAAAAAAAAAAAAAAAGGAGGAAAAGGAAAAATAAGAAAGAAAAAAAGAGCAAAACCAGAAAAAAAGCACCCCAAATAGGATTTATGCTGTATATTTTTTAATCTGGATGTATTTCCTTTCTGTAAGGTCATGGAGATATCTGTGGATCGCAGGGATATTTGGGGAAAGAAAGGAGCCCCAGTGACATTTTTGAGGTGCAGAGAAAGTCAACCAGAACTGCAAAACTGCCTGGGCTAAGCGTGATCCCAGATGTGAAACAAGAAGGGTCTAGTACAAACGGATCCTGGAATGCTGTCTGTTGTTCACTCCATGTTTTGGCTGGCTTAAAGGGTTTGTAGGACTGCTCTCGTTTTGCTTTGCCTCAAGATCCGTTCGGCTAGTGTGTTCTGAGCAAAGCAGAGACGCTCGCACAGCAAGGGAAGGGAAGAATTAAAATGCTAAAACCAACAACAAAACAAAAAGGCTAATTTTAAGGAGTGCACTTGTGATTTAAGCAGCTGACAGACATGCAAGGAGTTAAGACCTAACTTACTTCTGTTTCATTTTCTGGATGTTTTTCCCGGAGTTTGATCCAGTTACCCGGGTACGTACATGGATCTCAAGACTACAGAGCTGTATTCCTGCTGTGCCCCTGATTCATTGTCTGACTAGAGAGCAGCCTAATCAACTTCTTCTGTCTAGGATGCCTGCTTGGGAAAAAGGATGATATAATTATTTCACTGAGACTTAAATTCTAGAAGATGGTCTGATACGCTCTGATTTAGCACTGTGTATTAATTTAGAGAATATTATCTCCTTCCTATGCTGCAGACAAACACAAGGCTCAGTTTTCCCTGAATAATTTTTAGTCATTCTCCTCTTGCCCCAAACTAATACATGAATAAAGGATCCTATATTTGCAAGAGAGTATTGTGTGTCATATCCTAACACAGAACCATCTACAGATACCTGCATAGGTGTGATAAACATAATTTATTTTGATACCATCTTAGAAATTTTTTTTTCCTTTTCTTTTCTTCCTCGCCCCCAACCCTGTATCTATGTTATTTCTTAGCTGCCTCTTCTTCTCACTTCATTGCAGCACAGCATTAACTCTGTCAGCATCCCAGACCAAAATCAGGTTTGCAATCACAAGCCATTTGGGGAAGTCTTCTCTGCCTGATCCCCGCTGTGGCCCCTGTGACTTCCAAGCATTGTAGCAGGACTACGTTTGGATGTTTCATCTTCTTCTACATGGAAAGGTCTTCAGCTCAAGAAACACTTTGGAAAATAAGGTCTTTGCTTATTTTACAGAGTCAAAGTAAGATGCTTACTGAAATTTATAGCATTGGAGTAACTGGGGGGAAGCGAACAACCACACTATAACTGTAAAAAAAAAAAAGATATTTCTGCATATTTAAACAACATTATGGGAGAAAATAGCCTTTCATCAAACGGAACTATCAGAGCATATGGTAATAAGAAAATGTTGGGTAAAAAGCCCGGTTTGAAAATTTTTGAAAGAAAGACCGTTAACATTCTGAGAATAGTGAGTTTTGCTGTACTTCTCTGGCAAACTTGCCTGGCACGTTGGTGCTGCCAATTAGGTTGTCTGATCTCTGACAGGCAATGAAGTTGTAGCCAGAGCGACCAGGAATAGCCAAGAATTTGAAAAAAAATTCTGTCTGTTTCGCTTTTTTCATAATCAGATAGGACTTGGATAATGGTGGATCAGACTGCAGGATAGAAGAGGGTTAATGTGGAACGTCAGGGGTAAGTTTATTACCAGTACGGAAGTAATGGTGAATATATTTGACCTGGAGCAGGGCAAATGTTAATGCTTTGTAGGAACTAAACTCCAAACAAATCGTGTAGTCCTGTGCTCAGTGGAAACCTATTCCTGAAAGGTATCCAAAGGGTCCATGTGTTTTTACACATTGGAAACACTTGTAAAGTTTGTCATGCCAAGTATAATTGAACTGAACCCAACTCAAATTGTAACAGCAAAACCAGCAGCAGGAGAGATGGTTTGTAATATCTCTAAAACATTTGTAATTTATAATTTATAACAACTTCAAAATATATTCTACCAAGAGACTCCATGGCTGCTTCATGCACTAGGGTTTCTGCAGCCCAATGCTTTTTGCCATCACCTTGCATCCTGGACAAAAAGAGTTTCAATGTACTTGCCATGAAGTGCAAGCACACAATCCCAACTTAAGGACCTGGTCGTAGACATATTCCATGACACTCACAGGTCTGTAAATTCCTTCCACTGCCATTGCTTTTATTCCGATCATCTTCAGCTCCCCTATTGCCCAGATGCAGGAAGAACAAGGAAACTCATGAACTTCCCTTCAAAAGTACTTCTTCAGTCACAGCTCTTTCCAGAAAGAAAGAAACGGTGATGTTTGAGGGTTGTCTGTGCATGTCAAGAAACAGCCCCAGTCTGGCAACAGTTTTCTTTGCACTATGCGGTCTGGGCAACCGCGTGTGGGGTCTGCTCAAGTCTGCTCAGGCTTCACGTGGGCCAAGAGCTGGGCTGCTGCATTCACACAGTGCTCACATGCAACAAGACTTAGGCTGTCTTTAAGAAAACCTTCCTAGGTCAGGGCCATACAGACATATTCATACCTCTTTTCAGTCAACTCAGTGCATTATGCAGTAAGATTATAGCACGTAACTCTACTACAAACAGACATCATTCATCACGTGGACTTATGCAAACAGTCACTACAGCCTTACATCTATTTTTTTTTTTTGAACCATGGAATTATTTTCACGGAGTTTATAAAAAAAAAAACTTCTTTTTTTCCCATCCAATCTGTGTATTTATTTTTGTCTTTAATTTTAGTCCTCCAGTATTCTCTTTTCAAGGCCTAAGCAGCTGAATCACTACTTTCTTGAGAGATCCGTGCATGAAATAGAGTAAGATAGCTTTTCAGTTTTGATACTGTTTTTCTGAAAGTGCTAGCAAGCGTAACTGTTCCAAATGCCCCTTGCATTTATCTAATTTGAACTAACGTTTTCAAATGATATTCACAAAGGATAGCTGTAGCCTGGAGAAGATCCGTTTCTCTCCAGGCAGTGAAGACAGAGAACAGAGAGAAGGTCTCCTCCCAAGGGCGGTTGTCTTGGGTGCTCAATGGTCCAGAGAGGAACCACTGACTCCAGAGGGAAACACGGAGTCTTTCTGGGCTCAGATCAGCTTTTGTTCATGTGTTTAGCTGGTAATAAGCTTAAAGACACAATTTTAATGTTTAGGCCCAGAAAAGAAGGGACCTGAAGTAAATAGGGTCAGCGTGGGGAGAAGTCACAGCCATAATGGTCCGTGTTGGGCCCCGGCCCTGTTCAACATGGACATGGACAGTGGGATAGAGTGCACCCTCAGCAAGTTCGCCGATGACACCAAGCTATGTGGTGCCGTCGACACGCTGGAAGGGAGGGATGCCATCCAGAGGGACCTGGACAGGCTGGAGAGGTGGGCCCGTGCCAACCTCATGAAGTTCAACCAGGCCAAGTGCAAGGTCCTGCATCTGGGTTGTGGCAATCCCAGGCACAAAT
>WHYT01016762.1:569058-592000 GCA_009806455.1 Tetrax tetrax | reverse complement strand
GCTTTTCAGTTTTGATACTGTTTTTCTGAAAGTGCTAGCAAGCGTAACTGTTCCAAATGCCCCTTGCATTTATCTAATTTGAACTAACGCTTTCAAATGATATTCACAAAGGATAGCTGTAGCCTGGAGAAGATCCGTTTCTCTCCAGGCAGTGAAGACAGAGAACAGAGAGAAGGTCTCCTCCCAAGGGTGGTTGTCTTGGGTGCTCAATGGTCCAGAGAGGAACCACTGACTCCGGAGGGAAACACGGAGTCTTTCTGGGCTCAGATCAGCTTTTGTTCATGTGTTTAGCTGGTAATAAGCTTAAAGACACAATTTTAATGTTTAGGCCCAGAAAAGAAGGGACCTGAAGTAAATAGGGTCAGCGTGGGGAGAAGTCACAGCCATAATGGAGAACCATTAAAGCGTGAAGCTGGTAGAGGCAAAGCCATCCTTCCTACCTCTGTAGTGCACCACAAGTGAGATGTGGTAAACACATCTGTAGGAAAGAAGCCATGTCTGAAATATGACATGCTCATACGATTCAAGCAGAGAGAGAAATATTGAGGAGGTCATTTAGAAATTCTGAGGTTGTGCAATCCTGGAGGTGAGTCTTGCTCCTGTGTTGGGATTAGCATTGATGAAATGCAAGAAGCAATCAAATGTCTTTCAGAAGCAAGACAGGTGAAACCGTAGGTACTATCACTTTGTGCAATCTGTGATGACCTGCACTAGGCTTATGCACCCAGTTCACATGGAATTAGGAAAAAAAAAATTAAAGATAAATATGAATTGTCATGGTTGTTCAACAAGGGCTGAAAGAGTTTATCAATTGAGTTTAAAATATATTTCAGGAACTACTATATTTTATGCACTGATGAATATCAAATCCTTTTCTTTAAATATAGACCTAACTTCCATCTCTAGGATATAGCTTGATTGGAAAATTATTTTAAATAGATTGCACCGATTCGTTCCAGAAACATTATGCTCATATGAATGGAAAATTGTAAGCACGATAACAGACAGAAGAAACAAAACAGTAAGAATGTTCGCTATATATACATCACAAAAAAAAAAAGCCCTCTTGGATTTGTCATTTTAAGATTCTTCTTTTCCCATCTTTTCACCACAACATCTGTTTTTTTTTCAAGTTTGTCCCATACTCTACCCTACTTCAGGCTCAACTCAGGAGATGCTCCTTGGGCTGCATTTTTTCACACTCACTACTCTGTATTGCTACAACAACCCATTCCCATTTCTTTCTAATCCTGCCAGCTGTTTTTTGGACATATCTGAATTGGCCTGTCTAGTTTTCCCCTTGTAAAACAGGTTTATGGAAACACCTATGTTGCTTTCCAGTCTCATGCTATAGGTACTGAACAACAAATGTGACATCTCCCATCGTTAAACCACGGCAGCAGCATCTGTCATGTGGTCCCCATCAGAGTCTGCAAATCCACCCATTTCACCTCTCACGGAGGGCGTCGGTGGTTTAAATGGAGCGAGGCCGGAGCAGGAGAGCACATATGTTTACGTTGACCCTCGAGTACCTAAAAAAAAAAAATTAAAAAAAAAATAGGAAACCCTGCTGAATGCAGTCATGAGCTAGAGATGGTGTAAGTTACACGTCGTGTATCTGTCGGTCAGGAAACAGGTGCATGTGGGTGTAAGTGCCAGAGCTGTTCGACTTGCAGCAACCTGGCATCTAGTGGGAGTGCAATATGAGTGTCACTTACACTCCCAGATACAGCAGAAGGAACGGGGGGATGCAGCCAGGCAATCAGATAACGGAAGGGTTAAGCAAGTTTGCAGCATCCGTTGAAAGAAAAATTCCTCCAGGCTACATGCATATTTCCATTTTTCTTTTATTTCTATGTCCACAGGGCAAGATCTGCTGATTTCAAGGGGGCTGCGTGAGTTCCCTACTACTACTACGCTTAGCTCTTCCCCTGTTGAATTGACATACAGAACATCTACCAGATATTTTGTGAGCAGACACAAGTTTGCTCTTCCTGTGCTCCAAGCCAGCCAGATGCAAACTGGCCCCAACCCAGGAGCCGTGGAGCTGCAGTTAGCAGGCAGACAGCCCAAGCTAACAAGCCTTGCTGAAACGGTGGGATGGATTTGCTCGGGCTCAGTGCTCAGCTACTGCAGCTAACACAGGCTTCCGCGTAGCTCCAGGTGCTGGAGGCTGCCAGGGATACGGGCAAAACTTTGCTGCTGGAAACCAGGATTGATACCACCCGCACCAGAAGACAAGCCTGATCCTCTTGGATCATACCCGTAGTCTGAAGCCTGTAACCAGTGCTTTAAAATAATTTAAAAATTGTACCAATAACTGGTGACGTCATTATGGGAAAAAGATGACTCATAGAACAGAGCCATAGAACGGTTTGGGTAGGAAGGCACCATTACAGGCCATCCAGTCCAACCTCCATGCAAGGAGCAGGGACGTCTCCAACCAGATCAGATGAATTATCTGAAAGGAGTAGAATTCACCAGAATAAATTGGCTCTTTTGTCTAAGAATACAGTCATTCCCTGACACATCGCTTTTTAAGACAGACATCTTTTCAAAGACTTTTTTTTTTTTTTTTTTTTTTTTATGTGGCAAGAAAAATATGCAGAACTTAGTCCAGGTTTCAGGAACCCCTTAGGCAGAAGACCAGGAAAAAAAGCTAGAAATGCTCCATACCCATTTTGTATATACGGGGTAATCTTTTGTGCCTCCTGAATCATCTCAACAGCCTTTTGAATGTTCTATGCACCCTGGCATAAATAATCATCTGTAATCAGGGATGCTGTGGGTGTAGGAAGAGCAGCAAAAAAAAAAAAAAAATCCACCTGAAAATCTCCTCTGAGGAGGAGGCAAATTGAGGGAGATCTCCAAAGGTTTGAAAATGCATGTAATAAGCACTTAAATTTTTCAGTAGATTTGCCCGTCACTAGTCAAAGGTCTTATTCATGTATCACGTGTATTTTCCCTGAGTAAAATTGTCTTTTCTTCTGGAAGATGCATCTCGTTTTAAATTGCTGCCAACTCTAATCAAAACCACCTACGCAACAATACCAAGCTTCTTTTTTTTTTTTTTCCCCACCTCAGTCTTAGTTTTTCTTTTAGGATTGCTGAAAATTGCACACAAGCAATTCAATAGGTAGGGATAAAAGAATTTCAACTAACAAGGTCCATATCCCATGCATTTGTGTTTCTGTGCTCCAACACAATTTCTGAGAGAGACTTGAACATTTATCCAACGGCTAAGGTGTTCCTCTGTCACCAACTGGTTATTTTGCAGCTGCATTAGAAACCTTCTTTCCACTGCTAGTGTTATATCAGCTTTAATCAATTTTTCTTCATGAAACAATGTGATCAGCAGCAAATTATTTCTAAAATTCCCACAAGAAGCTGTCGAGGTCTTGGTAAAGTATATGATACTCATATCTTACCCTGTGTAATAAGCTTTTAAAGTATTTCGAAAGGAAGCAGGTGGGATAAAAGTTTAGAGGAGGCTGGTTGTCCTGCCTGGTCTAAGTGACGGGATAGGGAATGCGTACCGGCTTTCCAGCCATAAGGTGCAGCAGGGAATACCTCTACTGGTAAGGGGTGACTTCCAGTACATGGTGGCCACTCGGTTCATGTAAGGCAGCAATTTGACACACCACCTGATCATTCAGACCTCTTTCCTTGTGCTTTTTGTTTTGGATTTTTCCCTGCAGTCTCCACTTGCCCAGGGTCCCACCACTCTCAACCCTTCCTCCAGGCTAACAGTCGAAGAAATTTTTTGAAAATCTGTGCCATTACTCTTAATCAGAGCTTAAAGTGGCATTTTCTTTCCTATACTGAACAGATGACTTAGGTTCTTCACATAATTTTCACCAGGAGGGATGGGAGCATTCGTGTCCAGCCTGCCTATGCCCCAACAGTCACCCAGCATGGGCATGAGATGGGTGAAATTTTGAGGTGGTTGAGGATTTCCAAGACTGCAGACCTACCTGACTGCTGAAGTCTCCCACTGAATTTGGTTATGGAGGATTCCTTTGCTGAAAAAAACAGTCTCTGAAAACCTGTGACCAACTTTGCCATGACTGATGCTGAGGACAGTCCAATTTACTGCCATGTAAGTAGACCGGCAGAACACATCATATAGCAAAGTTGATTAATGCTCTCCTGATTCAAAAGTAATGAATCTTTTGTTCTCACATACATTGTTTTTATGTCAGTGCAACTCTATTGATAATGGGAGGTTACTCCTGATTTATAACAAGAAGACAGAGCATCAGGGCTCCCTTGTGCCAGCTGTTTCGAAAATGCTCCAGAATAAGTTATTTAAACTAATTTCCTCCCCATCAGTTTGATTCCTCTAGCTTAAAAAGAGGGATTGCAGAAACTGTATTTTTTTCTTGCATTGTTCTTTCATTGGTATCTGCAATTAAGAACCATCTTACTAAACAAACTGCAATTACTGCAAATTGCAGTAAGCAGTCGTTATTGATATGCTTCAGTAAAGCTGGCTAGTTTTAAGATGCCCTTTAAGGACATTAAATACTGAATTTACGACCTTAAACCATCTCGTTTCAGGTCTGAAAGTACTTAAATCATGGATCACAGCTATTTCTTGTAGTGCAGAGAGTAGGCACCAGTAATTAAGTGATTTATGGGAATGTACAAGTATGTTACCGTGCAGGTTGTCAACCCCTATGGAAAACTGCCATGTCCATAATGCGCTCTTGAAGGGCGTCTGTGTTCAGCTGTCTGTTTCTGAAGCTTACTAGGAAGCAAAGGAGCTTGAAGTGGCACCATTATTTGTAGAGGAAGGCTGAGTTAGGCCATTTGTAGATGTTCTTGACATTTATTACTCATACTTCTCCTTTTTTGAACTTAAGTCCTATAAAGCTGTACTCTCAGGAAAGTGCATTAATTTTACAGAGAGAGGTTAAGAAATATGTTCCCAGCAATGTTATTTAAACGCTCTAAAACATTTCCAAAATATTTCTCTGGCAAGTACATCATGCAATGTGAGGCAGCTGAGCAGGTGTATGAACTTGGTCACCCAACCACTGGGCATCACATGTGAGCTGACTGAGGATCCCTCAGCTGAGCATCAAACTATCATCGGTTTTCTCATGGCAGTAGTCTCTCTCCGTGCCTGTATGGACCACAAAAGTTACGATGTTACTGGACATCCTTTCAGCTAGCAGACTTCCACACACCTATGTTTGTGCAGAGCATAAACGTGGCATTAAAACATCTGGGGAGCTGTGCATAAAGGGCAGTGAGTCAGAATTAGGAAGTGCAAGAAGGCAGGTTGTTGCATGACGTTCAACTAGTTCCCATGTGTATAACACAACCATCTAATACGCATGTGCTTAAAAATACTGGGTTTTTTCACTCCTACATGTTTGTTACATTCTGTTAAGCAATTCTGCATGGTATAACAATGGCCACATCTACAAAAGATGGATGGTGCAAGTCACTTCTCCTGTCCTCAGGAGATGTTAACTCACCCTTTCACAGCTGGTCTATGGTGATTTCTAAAGAATCATGGTTAGGTTCATTAGAGCAGCCCTAAAAGAGATAGGCCATTAAGTCTGTGATTTCTGAATAAATTTCTAAATAAATAATTTCCCGCAATGAATATTCATTGAATAGGCAGAAAAAAAAAAGGGGAAGCATATTAATCTTTCTTGAGTAATGAAATCAGAAAATCATTCGAGATGAGGAAATGACTGTCTGAAACCGAGTGTGTTGTCTGGGACCTTGCTCAGCAGTGACAGATATTTGCAGGAGCCTGAGAACATCCCAGTATAATTCAGGTGAAAACAGCAGTCTTTGATTTGTGAACTCCACCTCTGCTCTGTTCTTGGTTTTGGTGTTTCAGCGTATTTGTTCTGGGACAGAGACTAAACATAGAGCAGCTCTGCCGTTTTACCATTTGCTTTACTGGGGCAGTCTTGGAGTCATATTCCTTCTGTTGTGATCATTGGCTTTTTAAAAATTTTTGCTTGGTCTAAGAACATTTGAGGACATCTGAGATGTCATACAGCTTCTCTTCCAATCTAAACTTCTCTTCCAAAAATTTTTTTCCTTTGCATTGGTTATCTCCTGACTCTTCCATCACAGCTCCTTGGAAAATAGACCTCCATAGGAACCATATAGGTTCAGGACACATTTTTAACACAGCCTCTTGGGAGTATGTGATCAACCGGCGAAGCTTCCATAGTTACCACAGCTACAATGCTTGAAAGGTCTTCACTCATTCGAAAGTTATATAAGAAAAGATGCAGTGCACTTTGCTTTGACAAAATGAAAACCTTCTTCCGCTGAACTTTTGGCCAGCACGAAGTTTTTGCTTAAATGTGGTTGAATCTGAGCTTCTGTGTGGTATCTGGTGAAACACTATAGTAGTGAGTTGTTTAATGCTATTGCCCATATATATGCAGAATATGTAAAGTACAGGATATAAAGAATGTCAGGAAAAAATGAGTAAATTTAGAAGAACATTGTGAAGCATTGTTTCTCACACTCTGTGCAATGTGTAGCTATAAAAAGTTTTCATCCTGCTCATCTCTTTAAATATGCTGAAGTTACACTTGTAATGAAGATATAAAGTCAAAGGTATGAAGGATTTAGGAGGAAATGCACTACTCCAATATATATTTGTAATCCCTGTATTTATTTTACTTATTGATTAGAAACGCTTATTGAGTTGTGCAAGTTCCAAAAGTGCTTCATTGCACAACAAGCACTGGCTAGAAAATGTCAGTACTGATCTGTCTCAAATCTTTTTATGTCATTCTAATCCTCCTCCAAATGCTTTCATGAGCTTCATCTCACTCTGTGTTATTTAACCGAAGATCTTTTTTTATAAAGCACTTTATCATGCTCAGCGATTGTTTGAGTGAGGGATCTCGGCCAGAATAATACACTCTGCAGGCACCTGAAATGCCGTATTTGCATGATATTAGTAAAATATTCAGAGTAGTCGTGCCGTTGCTCAGTTTGCCAAATGGATTTATGAGGAACTGAGGGGAAACTGTAACTTGTGAGCCCTGAGAAATCAAAATTACATCTGTCCCCAGCAGCACCAGGCATTTTTTAAGGAGGAAAGAACATTGAAGTGGATGACTTTCCTCAACACAGGATGGGAGATTCCTGCCTTGGAAAGCTCTCCTTGTCGTTGACAGCCATAAGAAAAGCAAGGTTGACTGGTCTGGCTTTTTCTTTGCATATTACAACAGTTCTGGCCCATACATTTAACTTCTTGTTATTTTTATTTGCCCCATTCTCACAGCATTGGAGCTGGTTTTGTGATGCTGTGCACGTCCTGAACATTTGTTTTAGTAGAGGGGAATGAAATTTTTCTAATTTGGAATGAAAATTTACAAAAAGTAGACTTTAAGGGTTAAGCCAGGATTTGAGTTTTGGTTTTTTTTTTTTCCTTTTTCTTTTGTCAGAGTATTAACTAGGCAAAACTAGGTTAAAAATAGTAATAAAACAATTACTACTTAGCTGATTGCATTTTTTAGCCAGTGTCACACACAGGGAAAAAAAAGCTCTTTTGAAAGAAACAAATCTGGAATTTGCTTGGTAGGTTTTACATCTATACAAAAAGGAAAAAAAAATTCTGAGTACTCAAAGCCTTTACCATGGAGGACATGAATCTCTAAGCTTACCTGAAGAAAAAAACCCACAACAGGCAATGTCTGCTTCTGGGTATAAGGAAATTGTCTGATACAGCAACTGTAAGAAGTTGTGGGTGGTCTCTTTCAGCCCAGCCTAAAGGTGTAGATCAAAGAAGAACCCCCGCATTTCAGGATGATGGGAACAGAACCATCACGCAATTCTTGGTCTTAAATCATATGTTCTTTTTGATCTTGGGAAGTCGTCATTCAGTCTCCATTTAGAAAGCAGGATTAACAGAGCTCCCTGTTTTCTGATAAGGCAACATTTTATTAGAAAATGCCAGTTCATCAAACCCATACTACTCAATTAAAAATATTGAAGTAAACTTTACCTTAACTCATGTAGCAATTTCATGAAACTGTTGCTTATACATCTGGAGAGTTACTCCATCACCATCTTCATACATCCCCACTCCTGAGGTGTGTTTGGTGGACTTTTCTAAACTGAGAATTCAGTTCCCTCAGAAAATCCCTGCAGCTAACCCAAAAAGTACTTGATCATTAATTTGTCCTTTGACCTCTTGGTCATCCTGGCTGGTAGCCCCAGATCCTGTGAGGTGGGTATCCACTTTTAGCACTAGTGAAAAAAGACAAGAATATCAAATTTTACTGAGCAGCTGCGGGGCCTGGGGAGCTATTTCATTTCATTCACTTTGTTTCATTGCTTAAATTAATAAAAATGGGTTTAGTGTGATTCGGACCAAATGATATTTCAAAAAGAAAGAGCTTTTCTTGCAAATTGGAAACTCAAGATTTCTAGGCAGGTCTATATGGCACCAGGTGGTCTCTGCATACTACTGTGACAGTAACATGTTTGAGTTGCCTCAAGTTCCTCAGTTGCCTCAGTATTTGTAGTATTCCCCAGGAGAGTATTAAAGAGATATTTGCACTTATTAGAATGTGTGCAGACTGAGGTAGTGTTGATTAATTATCTAGAATAATTGACTAGTTCAGTAGGACCATTGCATTTATTACGGCTGTCTCATAGTTGTTACTATTATTCACAGAAATACATGATATCTCATGCAAAACCCGATATACTTTTTTTTTTCAGTAGAATGCATCACCATCATGTTATACTTCACAATAGTTTATATTGCAGTTGTGCAGTGTATGCTGACAGATATCCACAAGTTAACAAGTCTAACTAGACTGTAAGTATGCAGATAAAGGCAACTTGGGATTGTTTGTCATGATGAAATGATTCAGATTGTTTAGACGGATAACTGAAACCGTCTTGGCAAGGGCCATTCTTGCTTCCACTTACTTGAATAAACTTCTGCATGCTATCTACAATGTTTGATTACAATCTGACTGTGATTAAGTTTGTCACGCAAAGTATTTGATCTACAGTTTTTTGTACACTTGAGATGATGAAATCAATAACAAACTGCAATGATGGAGAGTCAGACTTTTTGTTATCAAGGCTCCACACACGAAAGGACACATATTTGAGCACGGGGAGCAAACGGTTGAAACTCGTAAGTCCAGCTTTGCTCAGTGCCTGTTCTTACTGACGACTAAAGAGTGACCCAGAAAGAAAGCTACACCACTTAAATTGCTTAGGTGTCTCCAAACTTAGGCAGCATTAGGACAGACTTTTTAAATGAATCTAGCCTATCAGCCCTCTATATAGTCTTCTGTTATAAAACAAGGAGAATATAATTTCTCCATCTCACCAATTAATGAAAACAAATATATAAAACAGTGAGAATTGTTTAGCTACTGTGGTGAAGGATGTATAGAGTGGAGGATCCCAGTACTCACTCATCACTGGATAGATGATCCTGCCTCAGATAGCTAAGCTACTGTTGGTGTTTCTTCACCAGCCACACTGCAACTGAGGAAGAATGACCCATTGCCTAACTGTTTAGTTACACTTGGCTTGTTTATGTTGCACTGTTTCAAATTTAGAACAAACTCTGTATGCACTTACCCACTATTAATCCTCCTAGTGTAGGCCACTCCAGTGACCTAACCACACAGGAGCTTGCAGCATCCATCCACAGACAGTTCCCAAATGGATGCTTTCTTTGTAAAGAAAAAAAAAAAAGAAAAAAAAAAGATAAAATCCAGCCCATATTTCAATAAACTTAATATGTTTATTCCTATTATATAAGTCTGAGCCTTGGGAATACAATTTTGGGGTTCCTATCTCTTCACTTATAGTGCCATGGTCTCAGCATTTTAATGAAAGCCAAAGTCATCAAAACCTGTGTGTTACAAAAAATGAGTAGAAAATGATTTTAAGAAGCTGAACAATCCCATAATAAGCTTCACAAGAAGGTGATCTGCAGGAGTAACATCTCCTAAATTCAATTTCTCAGAATCCTCCTTGATGTTTTTATTGCAGTAAAGAAGGAAGATTTTACCTGATGTTCAAGAGGTTTTAGGTCCCTCCCTCAGACTTTGACACACAGAAATATAAGTTAAACTAAAGTAAATGTTTGATTAAGTAATTCCATTCATCTCTGAGAGGGCAGATTATGTTAAACGGCTCTGCAGCAGTCAGCTTCATCATCCATTGGACTACTGGAGTCTTTGAGACTGCCCAAGTTTCGGTGTTTTAAGTGTCTGGACTGCCAGTGCTTTATGAGCTCGTAGAAGAAATTGAATTAAATATGTCTAAAAAAAAACCTAAACCAAGATTTGCAAACTAACTTCACACTAGACTGGTTGAATTTCTTCTGCCATAGCTCAAAATGGTCCTCAGCTCAACCCAAGCTCAAAAACATGCCTATTCCCAGCAACTCTAGATGCTGATGGCTTTCGCTTGCTCGGTGAACAAACACTCGCCAAGGAAAATTCCTCTGACTCTCTCTTCACCTCCTTGCTTCAGGCTCTCACTTTCCTTAGGGAATAATGTCAAGCTGAAATACAACACTCAGGTAGTTTTGTTGTTTGTTTATCTGGGGTTTTTTTTGTGAAGCAAGATGAATGCTGAGCAGTGGATGCCTTACCAGCACTGAAAATACAGCACCTAAATGGATGCATTTATAAAAATGAGATCAATGGCAAAACTGCAAAACTACCAGCAAAATTTCCTCAGAGGAGCACTGAGGCACCTTTCTTAGTTGTCGATCCACTAGATGAGGAGCGATTTTGGCTACCTTTCTAAAAGGACCTCCCTTTTCAACTTTCCACTGATCCCACCCAAAAGTAGTGCTTTCCGTAAGGGAAGTCCAGCAACTGTTGTCTGTTTGACAGGAGTATGGGGAGGGCATTTTTAGTGAAGCACCCTCAGCTATGGAATTAATTTATTTGTTGGTCCAACAGAGCTCAAGTGTCCTGACCTTCAGGGCATATTGCCAGCTGAAGCCTTCCTAAGAAAAGAGAGTAAATATGATAGGTTAAGCTCTTCTAGGAGGAACTGGCAGTGGCTCACATAGTAAAAGTTGCCTAATACTTTCCATTATAAGCACTTATTCTGAGAAACTTTCAGTTTACTACTTGGCCCGATTATTATACTTTCGATTATATTCATATATATTTTCTTTTCTCTCCTATTCTCTTTTGATGTCAAAATGCCAATTGCTTTTGATGGAGTAAGGATTCTGTTGTTATATTTTTCAGTTAGTGTTATCAAGTCCTTTACTGGTGAAGGTAATATACTTCAAGAAAAGGAAGCAGGTAAATGGAGTACTTCTTGAGACACGCACCAGCCACTTCTGTGACCAAGGTGCCAAAAGGAGTAATAAAACCAGTCAGGATGGTCCTTATGGTACAAGATGAACATTGAGAACAAAGCCTATAGATGCCTGCAGTACATGAGAACCATTCAATCTCTCCACTAACATCTTCTGTCTGGAAAAGACACTGAGTGGCATGGCCATCTTCTTTGCTTCCCTCTGCTTTCAATATGAATATTATTTTTCTGCCTGCTCGTATTTCCCCTCTGTATGGGCAGGTCCTACTCTTCTATCCACCGCACCAGACTGAAAGATCTTAAGTTGAGAAAAACGGACCCACGTTCAAGGAGTTTTGGGCTTCAGGAACAAGTGCTACCGGAAAATCTTTACGGTATTTAGAGAAAGGAGGGCTACAGAAAGATGACAGGAACAAACATTCAAAGTCACTTCATCTTTATTTCTAGAGTCTGTCCTCTTTCTTTTACTAGAGGAACTCCTCCAGTTCCAGAAAAAAAAAAAAACAGCTGTATATTCTGCAAGGTATAGTTCATGTACCCTTAGTCTTACATCAAATGACAGTGTTTCTCTTTCACAATTCTTCTGCTAGTATTAGTTCAATACTTCCCGTGATCAGAGGGAGGCAACCACAGCAGCCCATTAGTGGCCTCCTGACATGCATGGCCATTCATAACAGAATGCTTTCATTGATGGTCCATTTTAGGGCTAAAGTTGAGCAGATGCCATCGGTACCTCCATTTCTACAGCTTTATGAAATAATGCAGAAACTTTGCAAAAAAAAAAAAAGTCATTCATTGAGTAATTTTTTAAATCAATACCTGAGCTAGCATATTTATAGCATTCCATAAATAAAAAGACCATGAAGTAAAAATAAACACAACACTTGAAAGTAAACCAGGCCAGTGGTTTGGTGGCAACTTTAGAAGTGGGTAGTGGGCATATTGTATGCATTGATGTTTATTTATATTTGACACCCTCTGTCCGGAGGTAGGATATAAAATATATCATTTCTTCAGAGGTCAGTTTCATCAAATATTCAGACACGAGGTTTACTAAGGTAACTGTCCCAAAGTAAGTCGTTGTAAACATTGGGATTAAAATATACATAATTTTAAATATTTCCGTTACTAATTCATTCTAGTATTCAAAGGTGCTATAAAGTGGACATAGTTGAGTGCCACAAAAAATAAAAGATTTTCACACACAAACACGTTTAGGTTTTGTATTGGGTATTTTCAGCCAAATGGAAAACTTGTGTTCATATCCCAGGCATTCTTCTAATTGTCTGTGACCTCTGATTGAAGCAGAGGCAGAACAGTTGGGTTTTGGGGTTTTTTGGGGTTTGTTTTTTTTTTTTTTTTTTTGCAGGTTAACCCTAGCTCAAGAGTTAGGGTTTTTTTTAAAAAAAATCCTACTATTTTGAGATTATTTTATCTATTTGTCAGCTAGTTTTTAGAAGTGCAATATTTCACCCAATGTATTTTGCAAAAAATGTTTTCCTCAAAAAAAAAAAGACATTTAAATCCTGTTCCTCCTGTTCTCCACAGCAACATGTTCAAATTCATAAAAATGTGGGTTAACCCAACTCACGAAAGCTTCACTCCATTAGAGGAGAGTTGTATCAATGTAGACCATGCTAAGGAAAATTGTGTGTGGGTTAAAATAAAACTTTCATAAGAAGTACCAAGTTTAATCACATCCACGCTACTGCAGCTCTGCATTTATTTCTGCCACAGCGACACAGTTTTCCCAAGAGCCAAGGTCAGAGAGGGGTTTGGGTCTAGAGAAGACAAGGAGGATAGGGAGATGCTGTGGAGAAAATTCGACATTTGTGGCATGCATGCAAAACAAAACAAAATTAGGTCATACAATAGTGCTGTTGGAGAGAGTATAGTAAATTAATACAGCTGAAAGACAGGTGAGTTCTCTCTCTTTTTCTGAAGAAAACCTTGTAGGCAATACCGAGGGGGCCAGGCCAGCTCTTTCCGCAGTTTGCTCTCCTCAGGCTCTTGCAGGGTCCTGGATCAGACCCTAATTATTTGCTGTCAGAGACAGGCAGCCTGGATGCTTTCAGGCTGCACTTCCCCAGCAGAGATACTCGTGCTTCTGCCTCCTCAAAAGGCCTCTTTTGCAGGCAGACAGGGCCATCTTTGATCTCAGCTGGGGGTCCACTGTTAACTGCTGCTGGGAAGCGGTTTCAAATCAGCAGGCCAACCAGATCTTTTGAAGATAGAGCCATTTATTCAGCAACTAGAACAGCAACCACAGGCAGCCAGAGGAGCATAAATTTTATGTCTGGCGTTGGCCATTGAAACAGGACTTTACTGTTTGTGGTCTTGAGCTGACTCAGTAGCACCATTGGAGCAACATGGCGATAAATGTGCATTCATCGGCATCGTATAAATTGGTTACTGAAGGACGCGTTCAGCGTGGCTATCTGGGGGCGGACGCATGACTGCGGGTCCATCCTGGTACCGTCGTCTCACTCAGCACAAGACGGGTGGGAAGGCGAGGGGGTTGCGGTGATGGCTGTGATGGATCTACCTGACATGGAGGAACTGATGTTTCCACCTCTATTTACAGCTCTTAGCGATCGGCAGCTCTGGGGCTAGCCTGTGCTTGCTTCTGCTGCAAAAAAACTAGGAAAGAAGGGGAACATATCCATATCCTAAACTGAAATTCTACTAATTAAGCTACCAATGCTCCAGTGAAGGCTTTCAATAGCACTGACTATTCTTATAATATAGGTTATGGCACATCTGTGCCAGAAACACAAGGTCAGATGCTTGCTTGGTTTGTCTCCAAATTAAGTTCAAAACAGCTGCATCGTGAGCATTTATCACTTACTGCCCAAGATTAGGATATAATCATGATTTATAGAAAGAAGTGGTATTTTAAATGGTTACCATGAAACTCGTGTTTTGATTCTTGGCATAAACGGCTTAAATGTGTAGCTCTCAAAGGCAGTCCTGCATATTTGTAAGGCTCTAAGATGAGGTGGCTTCTAAGTGTGCAATATTTAGTAACAAAATAAGGCAGCTAGTCTTCTGGGATTTTTTTTTTCTTCTTGTTTATTTTTTTTTCCATGAGTACAAGCCAGATGTGAGGGCCTGAGGAAGGCTGTACTATCTTTTCAACCCTTGCCATAGGCCAAAACCATTCATTCTTTAAGCAGATTACATCCTGTGGAAAGATACTTTTGCATGCTAGACTTAGTGTTAATCCACAAGAAGATTATGAAAACTGGTAATTGAGCAGTGGGGAAAAAAAAAAAAAAAAGCCCTTCTCATTCGGATTGTATGTTTTTACTACAATCAGGAAAGCAAAGCAGAGCTAGGAGGAAATTAGGATTCTCTGCAGGTACTGTTAGTTTTGGAAGGTAGCAAGCACATGGCCATGTCATTAGAGACTATATTTTTTCACTCCTCGAATCCTTTAACAAAATTACATTTGGCAAGTGGAAGAACAGTGTCCCCTAAACACATAAATATCCCTTCAGTGGCTTTTCCAGCTTGGTGTTTCAGAGTGCTCTCTTGCTGTCTGGCAGTCCTCTTCCACCGGCGGGGCTTATGGAAGTTAATAAAAAGCACATTCTGATGGTCTGTAACATGAATGTAAGAAAACCTGCTGTTGTTGTGGTGAACGCAATGTCCACAGATTTATTAGGAATGCTCTCATTCCTGGAAGAGCCAGCTATTCCCGTAACTCGCTGCCGCCGAGGTTTTTGAGCATATTCTGCTTTCATGCATGTATTACGGATCGGAAAGCTGTGTCTGCACTCCAGCCACTGGGATCAGCTCTTCTTTTGTTATTGGATCATCTCATTTTACAGTTTGTCTTGTGTAAAGGGCGATCTAGAAAGCTGCTGAGAGTTTAGCTTCCCACGTCTGCTGTTAATGGTTAAGCTTTGTAACTGTAAAGGGTTTGCTTTAAAGTTTGCGTTGAAGTAATATTTTAACATGTAATAAAATCTACAATAAATCATCAAGGCAAGGAGAAAACAGGGGAAAAGGATGACAAGGGAAAGGAAATCTTCTTTACTCCACCTGCCTGCAGATAACTGGTGTTTTTCAGAAAGGAGAGGAGCAGAACCAGATCAAGAACGGGTACAGCGTGCACCCGTTGCCGAATCATGGTGCTCCAGCACAATTCTATGTAGACCACATACCTCATGGAGGAACTGTGTGTCCGCTCTGCAAACAGAGGAATAAGGCAAATGTTGTGTTCGTTACCTGTTAAATCTGTATTTGAAAGTCTAATTTGACTACAATATACAGAGATCATCCGAAAACTGGTTCTGGCTCTGACTTGAGAAAACTTTTGAGAAAACTTTGAGATTTAGTTTATTTATCCTGTATCATTACCATTAGCATGAAATCATATGGCAATAAGCAGTTACTGTGGTTAAAGTTTTATAGTAGAGTTTTACAGTGATAGCTCTTAAATTCCCTTTTTTTTTCCTTCCTAATTTACACATTTTCTCTTTCAGCACTTAATTTAGTGAAGAGTGAAACCTTCAAGTCACCAACGGGAAAACATGATGTGTACGTGCCTCCGTATTTAAGAACTGATCTATGGGTAGAAGTGTAAAATCTATCATGTTAACAGCAAAATGCTGCAAGTGCTACTTACTTTTCTCTGCTGTGCATTTTTGCATATAATCAAGGCTAGTATTACTGATTTCAAGATACTGTCAAACTTTTTCTTACAAAAGTATATTGAGGTGTTGTTTATCCAAAGTTTCCACGTGGAGTGGATTTATCTAGAAAAATACTCTGACATGGTTTTAGTTTATCCAGTTGACAGAAGGATAGTGTTTTATTGCAAAAAAGTTATTTTATGTTTACAAAAATCTTTGTGTTTTTTATGCTGCTGCTGTATCTCACTTTCCACATTTTTTCATGTAGTGCTTCATTCTGGTTTGTGTTAAGATTTTGTGTTAAGATATCATAAATTGTTCCTTGAATTAGTCCAGCTTCAGAGATTTTTAACCACTGTTACTAAAGCAAGAAATATCACCCCGTTCATAAATCATATTTCACACTGGGACAAATTAATTTCTTACCTCTGAACCTGTAAAGAATTTCGAAAATTTAGCATCTACTCCTTAAAATGCTTTGTTGTAAATCTGCCTTTTGGATAAGACATGAAGATGCGAGAATGTTTAGAAAAGTAGTAGTCTTGTGATTTTTACCTTTCTTCCTTGATTTAAGCTTTATTTGTAGAGACCAGACAAAAAAAAAAAAAAAAAAAAAGGAAATACTGGACATAACTGCTACTCACAATTCTCACAAATCTACAGAGATGCATTTCATATTCTGATTTCATGACCAAGATGCAAAAAAAAAAAAACAAACCACCAAACCTGCATATAAATATATCACATATTTAGGAAGCTGAGATGAGTACCCCATGTGAGATTTTTCAGCCATGGACACAGATCTTTTCACATAGAATACCACTAAGACTGTAAAGAACTGTTGTCATCTGTTCCCAAGCCTGTAGGGATGGGAAAATTTGACCATTACAGTTTGCAGATTTATGACAAATATGCTTCTGTTCAAAAGTCTACTTAATCATCAATAGCTATTGCTATTACTTGTCACATCATGTGGAAGGTAAAGTAAAAATCAATCCCACTTTTAGGACTCGTACAGTATGAAACTTATATTGTCTGGATTAACACTGGAAAGCAAAAACTATGCAAAGGATAAGAAAAGAAATATAGAGATAATAACTTGCCCAGGCAGCTCTTTAGATTGCTAGAGAGGCTGGGAAGAGAATTCAGGTCTACCAGTTTCCAGTGCAATGGCTTTATCATAAGATCAGGCTGGCCTCGAGATTCCCTTCATATTTATAGGAGATTTTCTAAATTTAGTATCTTGAAATACTTGTGGTCCCTGTGGGAGAGAGGAATGTTGGCTACTACATGGAAGACCAAGACTGCTGCCCCAAAGACGTGAGGTTTTGAAATACTAGTTTAATCATTAAGTCCCCCTGCAACAAACATAGTAAGAAAAACAAGTGAGGGTTCAGATAATTTAGATTTTCTTAATATGTATGAATTTCATGAAGAGTGCATTTAGACAGAAAAGGAGAAAAAAGGTTTAGTATCTGATGGGCCTTCCTCAGTTTCTAAGTTTCTTGGATCTTTCATTTGGAAACATGTAATATGCATGCAATATACTGTAACAAACTACAAATTCAGGAAAAGTGTTTGGATTTTTTTTTTGGTTCAAATATATTGTTACTTTCATTATAAATGCAATTTTTTAGTAATAGCTCTGCCAGGATTTTTTTCTCAAGGTTACTATGTGGCAAACAAAATCTTAGTTGGAGCGTCACACCAGAAAGTAAAATTTAAAAATACTTAAATGTTTTCCAGTGAAGTGAATAACAATTAAAACCAATAAAAATACTAAGAAAGGACAACACTTGTTTAGCTCTCTATATTTATAATCAGTCTAGACAAGTATAACCTCTTGAATTCACCCATGCTGCATAGTTTAGAGTTTTGCAGGCGCTCTAAGCTCAGCTATCGATGTCAAAAGATCATAGACAGAAACTTGCTAAAGAGTTCCTCTGGTATTTTTCAGAAGGTGTAGCTCAGTCTTTACCCTGGGAGTTTACACATTTGAAAGCAAAGCAAGCAGATGTCAATAGTCCCCCTTCTGTTTTCAAACAGAACGTAATGAAGTTTTGTAGTAAAATAAGCACTTAACGCTGGCAGACAACAAAATTTTGTACAAAACACACTAAGTTATGTTTCAAGTATTAAAAACACATTTTAAACAAAATCAGGAAGGTTGTTTGGTTTTCGTCTAGCTTAGAATCACAGAATGGTTAGGTTTGGAAGAGACCTTCAAAGGCCATCTAGTCCAACCCCCCTGCAAGGAGCAGGGACATCTTCCCTGCTTTGTTGGTGACTGACAAACACCAGTGTAAGATTTCAGTGTGGTACCTATGCATCTGCATTTTGGCGCATCCTCCTGCAGAAACAGCATCTTTCCCCAAATACCCAAAAAGCGGGCAAGTGAGCAGCCTGGGACCCTGGCAGCTAACAGGATTCCTGCCCGTATGTGAACAGCTGGCTTGTCCTCAGCTGCTCCAAGCAGGAATCTCTCACCTACAGCCGAAGCAGCGCAGATATTCAGATCCCAATGTGAAATACCCATTCCCAGGGTTTCTGCAAAGTTTGCACAGCATAACTCACTCGCTGCAAGCCTGGCTGCCTCTGCTATGAGCAAACAGGCCATTGCCTGCCCGGTGCTGTCAGGGGATGAAAATCACCGTTAAAAGCAACTGACTGACCTCTGTACCCTGCAGAGGGAAAAAAGCGCTATTGTTCAAGTCTTTTGCCTAATTTTTAAGTGCCTGCAGCAGAATCCTTCACTCTGAGTAAAACGATAGCTCCATGACCAGTACATCAGACAGGTAAAAAAGACAGGAGGGTAGATGCTCAAGTGTAGCCAAGAGGGGGAGGATGGAGGGGTGTCCTCAAAGTGGCTCCATCCTGGAATTTAAGAGCCTTTATCAGAGCTATTGGTTAGATGTTCCCTCTGTATCAGTCCAAAAACTTTTCCTGAAGAGAAATAAAAATGCGTTTTATTAAAAAAAAAAAAAAACAACATACAAAACAAGCAAACACCACAATAGAAGAGTGGCTTACTAATTGCTTGAGGAGTACAACTGGAAGAGGAAACGATAGGCTCTCCATCGCACGATAGCTCAGTGATTAGAGCCCTCACTCAACATATGGGAGACCTAGATTCAATTAATTTCTCGGTCTCTGAGGTTTCCAACCCGTATCTCTCATGAAGGTAGCCAAACTGTCAAATTATAGGTAATTTGCAGTAGGAGGGCACTCATCAGGCTGTGCTGGAGCTGCTCCGCTGGCTGTTGAACGGTGACTCAGTGGGCTAGACACAAACAGCAAAAAGGGTCAGGATTGTCCAGCTCAGCGCTGGGGTTTCCATCCGAGAGCACATGCCAGTCTTGCCCTGTTCTGGCGTTATTTACATAACTTTTCCAACTGGTGTTTGGTTTACATCATCTGCCTGATGAGCAGCGATGATGTGGCTTCCAACTCATCCCGTTCCTGTGGGTTAATAATCATCATGTATTCAGCCAAAATTTGTTTTCTTGTGCCTACAGCATCTGAGGTTTCACTTTGGGAAAGTTTATTCAGACTTGCAGTAATTAAGTTCAAAGCATGACTACTCTCATTCTGTGGCATTTCTTTTTTATTTTACTATCACTTTACCCAGGTAATTGAGTATATAAGGCACATCATAATAATTTCCCTTCTTTTTCATTTTTTCATTGAGCTTTGTCTCCTGAAGTGGGGTTGATCAAATTGTAGAAGGATCAGTATGTGGGGTTTTGTAAGCTGCTCTAGTAAGTCATTGAGGAAAAAAAAAAAGAAAAAAAAAGTTATTTATACATTAATGCATCAGTTAATAGTCAAAAAGAAGGGACATTATAAATATTAAGTGACATTACAAGTGTCATTCTTAAATGAACAACACGATACAGAAAGATCTATGGATTTTTAAAAGATTCATCATAAAAGTAGAATTTTAAAACATAAAGAATATTTAAGTAATATTTAAAAGATTAGCTGTGGTATGTTTGAGTCTCCTAAGCTTTTCAGCCCTTCACCAACTCGTTTCTGAAGTGAGTCAGGTAACAACTGTGTTATGAGGAAAGTAAGTGTGTGGAAAAACGGCAGAGGCTGCAAACTCAATATGGAGAGTGGGAGGGGAAGAAAATTAATTTTCCCAGTTACTGTTTCATTAATCATAATATTATTGTTGGCTAATTCTTCCTCCCCTTCCTTCTTATATCTAAAGATCTTCCACTGCTGTATGATGGCTATACTATATTTTTTTTATAGTCTTGAAAAATTACTTCCTTTTCTTTTTAAAGTCATGAATTATGGAAGTGTTGTACTTAATTCCCCTATTTTTAAAGGTCGTTTACGTATTAGGATTCTATTAAAAACAGTAGGAGACAATTAAATATGGTCACAATCCTTAATTGTCTTGTTTTATTTTCTTCAATAAATAATATTTTCAATTATTAAAAGAATCTAGCACTTTTCTTTGTTTTGGGGAAAGGATACGCAGTATTGTTTGACTGTCTTTGTGCAGCACCAAAAGCAGCAGATAAACCTCCTGTTCTGCTGTGAGAATAGCACACACAGTCCTGTGGAGTCTTCTTAATGCTGTCTCCCAAACATTGCTATTATTCAGTAATGGAAGAACACAGCAAGCATTAATTTGCTCTGAACTGCTTACTTTACCGTAGCGGCTAACAACGCATTTAGGCTGAGCCATTGGTGCAAAGCATGAACTTAGTTAACTCATTTTAAGCAGCACGGTCCTCTTGGTGACGCTGGGCTCTCTACCTGTTGTTTGACCTTCCTTCTCCTTAGTTGCACATTTCCTCTTTAAAGTTCTCGCTTTAAGACCTTCCAGCTACTACTGACTCCTAAAGAGTAAGCAAGGAATCTACTCACAAGCGAATCAGATAATACTTCTTTGCCAGCCCATCTGATAATATGAACCTGCGGTCTTGGTATGCTTCTTAAAGAAGGAATGACTTTGCGTGAGAGCATTTATTTCTTAATTAGGATGGTAAATGTTTTCCTAAAGTCACTGCAGAACCAATAGCCAATTAAAGACCTACACATCAACCTGGTCATCTTGTAGTTATTCCAGTAAGCTCTTTATAAGGTAATACTCCCAGATTTGCCACTGTACTAGAAGGAAAAGCAACATCCCACCATGACAGCAGAATCCATTAAAAAGCCTTTGGGGAAGATAGAGGGGGAAGTTTTAGAAGCATTGGCTTTGAAAGCACTTTCAAACGATTTTACAAATCCTTCTCTAAAAGCTATATTTTGACACCTCTGTTGTGCAAAACATTGTGAAATACTTAGTTTAGTTCCTTGTGAAATGTTTGGGAGTATGGATTGCTACCTTGCTGCTATTGTTTCAGGAATTACTGTTTCTTGGCTTAGCTCCTTGTAACAAACAGGGACTGTTTCTAAAGCCACTCTTTATGGCTGTGATTTATTTTGCTTTGATGGAGTCATTTCAGATTTTCCCAGTGCAAAGGAAAACAGAATTCAACCTAGAGCAAGAAAAGACTATTAAATCTGAAACAACAACTATGTGTCTGTCTCCTTCTTTTTTATGCATAGTCTAGAAGACTGAATAGCACAAGACTCTATCTACTGAAGAACCCTTGTCCCACTACTCTTATACTACACCCGTCTGATTGTACCCTAAGTCTGATGCAAGCTAAACTATGCTCCTGCCCATGACTAAAATCATGTCAGTACAGCCCTCGTTCCTATTGCTGTCAGCAGCAACCCAAATCTATCTTCTCTGTCCTCAATCAGAAACACTTTGAAGCAAGCACTCTATCTTCAGTTACCTCTGATTGTCTTGAGAAACTGATCTCTGAAAATGTCTCAAATGGACATTCCCAATAAAGTGAAGTTAGTCTTGGCTACTGGAAAAATGTTGTGGGACTGGAAAATGCTTACTGGAATTTACCGAAAATTTACATTGTGCATCTTGAGGTTTGGGTTCAAGTACAATTAGTTTAAGGGTCCTTGCTAAATATTTCGTCTGCTGCAAGGAGCAGAAACACAGAGTTCCACTGGTGCAGAAGAGTTTGTGGTTTCAGTGGAGATACAGGCAGGGGGTGGCTGGGGGTCTTTGAGAAGGGTGCAAGAGAAGATGGCAGGCTTAGTCAGTTTTCTCGCTTTTCCTGTGCCAACTCACAAGTGGAGCTGAGTGAATAACTCACATTGTGTAGTTTGAACATTTAATGTGTCCGTAGCAATTCACACATTTTTCTCCAGTGTTTTTGCTGTTTGATAGTACATTTTTTTCCCCACACACATATTTTGAGTTGTAGAACTAGTATTAGCCGGATGATAAGTGTGTCACAAAGATAATGAGATTTAATTTTATCTAAACAGTACATGACTTTGACCTCTTCTTGAGTTTTGTTTTCCATATTTGAAGATTCATATCTTCCATACATGGTTGGTCACTGAACTTCCCTTTCACTACCGTCATGTGAAAATCTCAGAAAAAAAAAAAATCACTTCCTGATCTGCACATGACTTGACCGTTGGTATATCCACACCTGTAGTTACAGAAACAGACACAAGCTCCTCCATGCAGGATCCAGATCTAGTATGGAAGTTTAGTCATCAGCATGACCAACCACCACTGGCACAGCACAACTCTAACCCAGCTGCGTGTCTTCTGCAGGAGCTGGATGATGTCCAGCTGTCTCAAGCAAGCACAAAATGAGATGTTCTCCATATGTAACCAAGCTACCAAGTCTCATCCTCCAGGAATCAGTCCCTGATACATTTTCTGATAGGTAGCAATTGCATTTAGCTTCATGGTCTCACCTGCACAGATACTTTTGGTGTGAGAGAGGGAGGAGGTCCTTTCAGAACTATCAGCACTGACTAACAGACTTTTAAAATGTGGATATGCTAAGGCCTGAGCAGATGCTTTGTTTCTAATACCAGAACCTTATTCCTATATAGCCATTCTAATATTTTTACTACAAAATAAAATAGAATATATATATATATTT
>WHYT01016762.1:491774-560866 GCA_009806455.1 Tetrax tetrax | reverse complement strand
TTTAAAAAAAAAAAAAAAAAAAAAGATTCCCAAAAGCAACAAGAGCTGATAAGATTCCAGATACAGAGAAAGTAATAATTTTGTGCTTCTAAATCCTGACTTCTGCAACTGTGTTTAGGAACCTGGATATGCATTGTTTTAATGCTCTTTGAAATATGCCGGAAAAAATATCAGTGTCATTCAAAGGCAGGAAAATGTTTCCTCATATTTTGTAAGATTAAAACATTAATTAGCTTTTCTGTGGGTTTAATGGACTTTTAGCACTGAGGAAGGACAAGGCATAGAGGACACAGAAAATCATGTTGCTTCTAGAGGGTTGGTTTGTAACGAGCAGAAAGCCTTCAGTGATTGTTGAGTGACTCTGCTCAGGGCTCTGCATCAGACCAAAATGTACTTTTGCATTCCTGTATTTCCAGCATTCCAGCTGCATGATCGTAGTCATTTGTGAGCACATACTGAAGGAGCAGCACGGAAAACATCCCATTTCCAGCACATGCTGTGAATGGCCTCACACCACCAACTCCTGACCCTCTGCAAATCTTACATGTATTTTAACAAGCAGCCTGATCCAGCACAGTATAAAAACCAGGAAAAAGGATGCTGTTATGATTAAGTATGAATTGTAAAGAGCCTGCACGAAATATTTCCTGTGATCTGGTGTTACAGAAACAGTCATCCGGTGAGCTCTATGTTCCTTCCTTTCCAGAGCCCAATTCTGCGGGTTGCTGAGCATTAAAGTTCCCATTCACTTCCATAAAAGCTGAAAGACTCCTCGTTAGTTCCCAGCATTGGGCTTAAGGACTGAGTTCAGCAGTGATACAGGATCCCTGCTAAAAAGTTATTCGAGGAAGTTTTAGATCCCTGAGTACAATTAAGTAGGTATCTCCTGGTTAATTCAACTGAATAAGAGGAAGACTACAGGCCTCCGTGCATTAACGGCTGCAACCTTAAGCTATATTTGCATGGGACAATGCTCTGACTTTTGAAGATGAGGACTCCTAAAACAAGAACTCATCAGATCTTTTTTTTTTGGGATGCTGTGTACCTCTTCTCCATGTCCCTGCAGCCTGGGCTGGAGCAGCCTAAGGCATTCAGGACAGCTTAACACATTGTCTGCTCACGATATTTCCAGATTAGATGGAAAAATAAAATAACAGAGGCCTTTCTCAAGGACTGAAAGTCTCTATTCACTCCCACTCCAGAGGTCTGGATGGGCTTTGGCAAGCAGCAAGGCTTTTGAGTTGTTACCCAAAGTGACAGTCAGACCTTCTCCCATTTCAGGGAAAATTCCACTCTGCCTCTGCAGCGCTTGGGTGGAAAATGCCCAAAAGAGAGGTGATGGTCTGACCAGGTCCTACAGCCCGCAGAGGAGAGCAAGGAGGGGGTGAAGGCGTGCAGGCAACCTGTGCCCTGGCCGGGAGCGGGTGGCGGATGATGCTGCCCAGGGCACACTCAGTACCTGTAGCACAGATGAGTCCCTGACGATCTTCCTCCTGCAAGATTTTGGCAGCCCCCTTTCTTTCCCCACTGCTGGAGTCAAGTCTTGATTGCCCCCTCAGCCCTTGGTCTCCACTGGGGACCTTGCCACCTCCCTGCCCCACAGCATGCAAGAGCCAGAACTTTTTACATAAACACTTCCAAAGGTTCAAAGGTTTGTGGGTTTAGTTTATGGTTTTTTATTTCTTTTCTTTTCTTTTTTTTTTTTTAAGCTTGGACAAAACCACACATCTTCTCCTAATTATTAATTGAGGAATGGTCTTCAGCAGACACAGGTATGGATTCAGACTGCCTGGTTAGAAGGAAATTCCAACTTTATATTACATAAAGTACCTTTACAGAGATGTGTAGGTGACAATATCAAAGAGCTTGGGCAATGCTAAAGTAACATTTTCAGTTTTCTGACAGAGCTGTTATGATTTATTGTTCCATTGGAATGTCAAACTCCGGATTTTCATTTCAATTCACAATTGTAAAGTCAACGTTTCCAAAACATTCCATGCAACAGAAATGTACTTCAATAAACACCATTCTCTCCTCATTTGTGAAAAAAAAAAAAAAGTATATCTCTAAAATATACTGGCCCATCACATTAGTTAAAATGCAGTGATATATTTTATTACACAGTTATTGAGATAACTCTGTTGATCAACAGACTCTATTTGCACCTTTCTTGTGTTCCTCTTTGTATACAATTGATTTCTGATCACCGAAAGCAAGATCAGAGCTTACTAATATGTACCATAGCTCACAGGTTCACTGGGAAGTATTTATTTCTTAATCATGTATCTCTTAGATTAATTGTTTGGGATGATCAAAGGCTCAGCGGGTGGTGGGGATGATTTAGAAACCACAAAATTGGTGTTATCTTTCTGATTGACATCCTATTAGTGCAGCATATATTTCCTGTTTGTCAGGAATGTAAAGTCTGAACATTCGGTAATAATATCTAGTAATATTTTGGAAAGGGAAACCATTGGCTGGCTGCATTTTTAACAAGATGAAAAATCTTTTGATTTCCTTCTGTCAGGTTTGAAACAGAAGCTGAGCACATGTAGCCCAACCTTTCCCAAGAAAAAGAAAAACTAGCAACACGGCACCTGCTGCTGCTTTTTCTGCTCACCCTGAGCCACAATCCCTCTCTTAGCATTGCCCCTTAAAAATGACCAAAACTGCAAGGTTTTAGAAAGATGCAAAATAATCATCAAAATAAAATATAACGAGAGAACAGCTGTTTTAACAGAGGCTTGAGCTATGTATAAATAAAGCCCATCCTGAGAGCTTCTTCCTCTCACCTACCTCAAGCTGCAAGCTGCACTTCTCCACTTTGATCAGGTTTTTCCAAAATCGCATCCCTTCTCCTGATAAGAGTAATTCCAGCCTGGGGAGAAAACTCGGGACACAGACGCTTAAGCTCCTCTCTGAAGCACTAGAAATGCTGGCATTTTTCTTCCTTTGTTTCCCAAAACCTCGGCTAGCTCAGGACACGCTTTACTTTTTTTTTTTTACTTTTTTTTTTAAGTCATTTTCTCTTTTTTTTTTTAGGACAAAACCTTAGCTCATAGCTATTTCATCCCATGCTCAGTCTGAGAAAATATATACATATTTTTTTTTACTTTTTGCTATAAGGAAGTGTGATATACATTTGTGGGATAAAAATGGGAATGAAAAGAGAAATAAAGAGAATAAAATAAAGTAGCTGAATAGTCTGAGTGAAGGCACAGAGAAAGCAAAACTAGAAACTCAATGAACCCGGCATTTCTCAGCCTCTTGTTTTCGATCAGCTCCCTCTCTGGGGAGAGGCCTTACTGTAATAACAGCTTTGACCTCTTTCTCTTAGTAAACAATTTGCCTTAAACTTAGAAATACACATTCTTGCTGTCAAAAGCAGAACAAGCCTCCCTGGGGCGTGCACAGGTCCACCATGGCTACGAACATCTGAAAAGGAAAAAAAAAAAAATTTCCAGGGGAGATGCTAAATCTTCTCCCATGGCATGGGAGGACGAACAAAAGGAGCCCAAGGAGCCCACTCCAAGCCATGGGGGAGCCGGTCACAGGGCAGCATCTGGTTCTGCATCTTCTGCAGCAGGGTTTTGCAAAGAGCCTTCCTCACCTCCATAGCCTTCCGCACTTCATCTTCATCTTCCACGCTGCAGCGATGTGCTTCATCTGCCACCATCTCCCTTCCCTGGGTAAAAAGGGTAGCTCTCCAAACGCGGTCCCCTAACGGACATGCACCAATCCAGTCCAAGAGAAATCTCAGGGGCACTAGGAGAGAGTTGAGAGATGCACTTTGAGGAATGAGGTCCCCCACGGATTAGCTATTCCTAAGCAGAGCTGTTGAAAAGTGACACTAACATTGAAAAATTGCATTGGTGCCTTTTGAACAAAAAGCTGCAGTTATGTTATAGTACCTGCCCTCCAAATGACACCTTTTGCTTCATGTTTCAAAACCGTAGCAGAAATAATAACGCTATCTCCCTTCCAGATTATTACAGCCGCTAACCAGCATCCCAAATTAACTCAAGAGTAGATGCTGTTTTGCTTTAATCTGAGTTTAACAAAAAGATGCTAGGAAACAACACCATCCAGATCTTCTGCACTGATTATTTTAGGTGCACTTTAATTAGAACTTTGTTTTTTAAGACTTGTAAGATTCCTCCCTACGCTTTCCTAATAAAATGTGTGTGGTGATACTTGTATTTACAATATGAACCGCAAAAAGCTTCACAGTAGCTGCTCGACAATATTTAAGCCTTCACATAAAAAAAAACCAATAACAAACAAATAACAATCCCCTCCAACAAGATCTGCTGTATGCTAATGCGAGGGTTAGAAACCATCCATTTGTGGGTTTGAGTGCTACTTTGTTCAGCAGGCTACGAATTAGTTTTTTGCTTACAGAAAATTGGGTATAAATGCACAAAAGCCAGGCCAGTTACCACGCTTATTCATCTCCGTGTGTTGTATGCGTGCATGTTCGGGTTTGCAGGGTGCTGTGCCCCAAAAATGGCTCCAATAGCTTTTCCAGCTGCACAGGGGATGCTATTTCCAGTCAACTCCAGATAATACTCCCAAATGTGCATACAGTCACCACTTACCCCTTAGGCAGGGCTATTGCTTACCATTTCTGTTGGCTCCTTAGAAAACTTCTTATTGAGGAAAACTGGAGAGAAGGAAGAAGATAATTCCATCAGCACCTGATATCGTATATTTATGCTTATGTAATAGGCCAACAAAAAAAAAACAAACAAACCCAACCCTGCCTAGTCATCTGGACATCCTGAAAGACAGTCACACTTGCTGATTTATTTTAATGTTTACGAGGTGGGTATTTAGTGGAAAGTTAAGCTTCAGACCAAGAAGCCATTCCTGTTTCTGGGACCTTTCTGAAGACATATGGCTGTAGTAGAAACAGCTCTACTCACCAGAAAGGTTTTGAAGCCTATCAAGAAACTTAATAATGCTATAGCTTCAGTGCCTTCCTTTGCGCAAATATTACATTTAAGCTCCAGCATGAATTATTAAACCTCCTAATAATGGTTGTGATTAATCTTCTGCCAGCTAATCACTTTCAAGCCATACCTTCTCACTGCACGTACAATTTTAAGAATGGCTCCTCTTTGCATCCTGCCCCATCACGAAAATCTATGTGCCCAATAACCTCACAACTTCAGGACTTTCGTATAAACATTAGGCTGTTTTCCTAACCAAAAAAAAAGGTTTTTTTTTCCTCCGCAATATAAGCCATCGTTCAGCAATATCGGCTCACGGCTCTTGGTGCAAAAAGGAGTACTGAAACCAGCCATGTAAAGGACGTGCTCGTTGGTGGCAGCGGCTGCGAGGGCAGTGCGGTAACTGCGTCAAGCTCTTCAAACTGAGGATGCTAAACCATTTGATGAACTTTTACCCTCAAAGTGTAAGGTTGACTGAACTTCTCTTTTGTTCCCTGCTGTGTTTAATCCCCGTTTTGCTTTGCTCAGTGTTAAACAGAAAGAATGAGTTATCTCACCGCTCCCTCATCACACTATTTTTCTGCGCAGACATCTCGTGACTCTTCTCCAACATCTAGCAAAGTTTTCCCTCTCATTACGATCCCAGTCTAATTTTGCAGAGGAGACAGCTCACTCATCAAAAGTCAGGAAAACTAAAGATTTCTGTGCCCTGTGGGGATGCTCAGCGCCTTGCATCAGTGGCTATGAGAGCCTGTAGCTGCTGCGCCGTCCTCTTAGCCCCAAGCACTGGTGAGAGTTGAACATGCTACACCTGACACAATCTTCCCACAGCAGAGACAGAGCATTCACTCAGGAGGGTCCCAGCCAGCATTTCGCTCTGTGGAAATATTTCCAATTACTTCAGCGAGAGTTAGGTTCAGTCCTCAACTCCCAGCTTCTCTACAGTTATCTCTTTGATGGGTTTAGGACTTAAATGTGGCCAACACATGGATTTTTGTTCTTTTTGTTTTAAGTGGGTGGTTTCTATTAAAATATTTTTGTCAGTTTTTTATATAATGTTTTTATTGTACAGCAACCCACCGTGTCTCAACGGGGAAGCATTTTATATGTTCAGGCTTATTAGCAATACTTATTATTATTTCAAAAGGTTGGATTGGCTCATTTGTAAGCTAAAGACACAAAGGTATTATGTGCTCTGTTTTCCCTAAACTTTAGATTAGGAGAACAGAAGATGAATAGTGAACTGGATCCTGAAAAGCCAGCCTTAGAATTATTATGCGTAAACAGCAGTATTTATGAAAAAAAAAAAGTATAATTATGTATAAATAAATAAAATCTGCCCTGAAATGAATGCCATCAATAGCATTGTAACAGGGAGAATGTTTGAAACCCGGGCCCTGTTGTGCAAATGGAAAATGTAGCCCTTGCTCCTGAAAGGGTTTCAGGAGTAAGGAGAGACAAAGGGAGAGACACTGGATCCAGGTGTCCCAGGTTTCTTTGATACAAGACCTGGCACAGCCCTGCTTCACAAATTTGGGTTGTGTTTGAAACTTATTCGTGGCAATGGATGTTGAATGCTGGGGAGGAGGAAAGAACTTCTCCTGATCTGGTGCACTAGGAGCCCTCACAAATGTAGTTTCTACACTCAAAAGAGGAAAGATATTTTCTTCCATCTCAGGTGTGACTATTACCACAAAGGGACAAAGAAGATCTAGGAACTTAACTTGACTTTTCATATTATAGAATTTTAAGCCTTTCACCAACTACTATTTAAATGGTTTGAACAACATTTTGTGTTGCTTATTTTCCTTTTCCTTTTAGGACAAGTAGCCAGTTATGGAAAGACAGAGCCTTCTGAAAGCAAGACGATAACGTTTGCCTACAACTCCTGAAGGATCACTTTTGTTAGAAACCGTAATGACGAGAGCACTTAACCTGATACTCTTAAAAGAAGTCCCAGACTCTTTCAGCCTTCCCTTTTGTGCTGCAGGTGCACAACATCAGAAATAACTCGAAGTTGGAGATGATAAACTAACGATTAAGGCAGATAATTGGGGAAACTGTGTGTGATTGTCAAATCTGATCTATATATCTTTCAAAATTGTTTCATGTAACAGACTTATGAATCTTTTTATCTGAATTTTTAATATTATTTTAATACTATTTTTATATTTTTAATACGGCCTTGAAGGTTTTTTTTTTGCTTTGCTTTGTGAAAAGCTAAGCCAAGACCTAAACATGGAAACCTGAGTGAACTCAATAGAAGAAAGTGCCAGATATTCAGATTTTTTTCGGTTCATTTTCATTAAGAACCAAATCCTCAAGTGTCTCTGCAGGCAGAAATGATTAGTGTTCTATTCTTAGGATGAATGGAGTCTGACTGACAAAGAATTAGGCTTTCACAAAGTTTGACAGCAGCTTTTTTGTTGACCTATACATAACGTACATTCTTAAAAGAAGAAATTAGTTTCTAAGTTCTGCCTAAAACAAATGATTAGGCAAAATTGTATTACACCAGTTTAATTCATAAAAAATGTATGTTGTGAGTGATTTCTAGAGACACTTGTGCTGGCATGGTAAGAGTAAAGCTTACCTGTAAAGCAGCTGTCATACTTGTCCCATCACACCATGATATGGCTGCCATTTTATGCTAGAAGAGGTAAAGAGATATCAGTAAAAGTATCGCACTATAATCCAGAATACCAAAGTGACAAATAGATCTCCCTGTAAAATTTCATATTATTAATTTATCAGCATGATATAAAGAAGGGTATGTGACTGAAATGCATACATTTTGTTTTACTTAAATTTGCTGTCTTTCAATTCTGGAATGGAAATTCTGGTGCATAAACTCTATTCAGACATTCTGCTTGGATTCAACAAAGCAGTAACTTCCTTGAGCAGTCTCAGTTAGTTGATTTTCCAAAGGCAGGCTGAACTTGTCATGTGAATCATTTTTTTTTTGCAATTTTATCAATGTTGTGAGATCATTCTCTGTCATCTTACTATGATGCTTTGGACTCCTTCTGAGACACAGAAATGAAGGCATGGGGAAAAAACATGAAGAAAATAATTTGAACTTGAATTTTTCATCCTGAATTTATGTAAAGGTTTACATCAGCTTTTAATTTATCTTTTGCTGATCCATGCTATATAGATTAAGAGCATCCATGCATTGAAGCTGCTGCATCAACATGTCTGTATTGAGTTGAATTAGAAGAAAGTACAGAATAAGTAGATGCCTCACAGACTGCCACCAAGTTGTAAGAAAAATGGTCGAGGAAGAAGATTTAACAGTAAATAGTAAGAAAGGGATAAAACAGGCCATCAAAAATAAATGAGACTAGCAGCATGCACTGATGGCAGTTACTATGACATTCCGGTGGATGTCCTTCGGGATAAATTTCTTGTAACTGAGGACTCTTGAGCGAAAAAGATCTGCCTTGATGCTAAGTCTGAGTGAATACAAGGACTGAAAGTATGTTGGCCACAGCTGACCAGAACTGCTGCCTGAAGTTCAAAAGAGTTATCAAATTAAAACTTTCAGAGCCCTTGGCTAGAAAGATCTTCCAGCTTAATATTTGGCCTTGGCATTCAAAAACTTTTCTGCCTTTATTTTCTGCTTCCAAGGGATGCCCCTTGCTGCACTCGAAGACCTTGCTCCCCCTGAAATCAATGGCAAAATTCTTACTGGCTTTAATGGGAGTGGGATCAATATGGCAAATCTTCTGTCTCTGACATGCAATTCAGATCCTGTTCCTCTTCTGTAAAATAGTATCTGCATTCATTGATAATGATACTTAAGGAAGGTAATTGCAGAGGAAAGTATCTGTTTTCTGAGGGTGGCAGAACTGGTTCAAAATCAATCTTTTAATTTCATAAATGCTTTTGTCTTTTCTCCCCTTCTATAAGGATTTGACAACATGAATCCATATTCCAGTTGGCGGGAGAAGGCAAGCCCTCATTTACGATCACAGAATCACAGGATGGTTTGGGTTGGAAGGGACCTTCAAAGCCCATCCAGTCCAACCCCCCTGCAAGGAGCAGGGACATCTCCAACCAGATCAGGTTGCTCAGAGCCCCGGCCAACCTGGCCTGGAATGTTTCCAGGGACAGGGCATCCACCACCAGTCTGGGCAGCCTGGGACAGTGCTTCACCACCTTCATCATAATACTTTTTCCGTTATGTCTAACCTGAATCTACCTTCTTCTATTTTAAAACCATTACCCCTTGTCCTATCACAACAGGCCCTGCTGAACAGCCTCTCCCCATCTTTCCTGCAGCCCCCTTCAGGTACTGGAAGGCCGCTATAAGGTCTCCCTGGAGCCTCCTCTTCTCCAGGCTGAACAGCTCCAACTCTCTCAGTCTGTCCTCACAGGAGAGGTGCTCCAGCCCCCTTATCATCTTCGTGGCCTCCTCTGGACTCACTCCATCCTTCTGATGTTGGGGGCTCCAACACTGGACACAGTGCTGCAGGGATGGAGGGTCTCATCGGCGTGGAGTAGGACAGAATCCCCTCCCTCAACCTGCTGGTCCTTCAGATGCAGCCCAGGATGCAGCTGGCTTTCTCGGCTGCAAGTGCACGTTGTCAGCTCATGAGTGTCTCATCCACCAGCACTCCCAAGTCCTTCTCCTCAGGGCTGCTCTCCATCCATTCTCCGCCCAACCTGGATTTGTGCCTGGGATTGCCACGACCAAGGTGCAGGACCTTGCACTTGGCCTGGCTGAACTTCATGAGGTTGGCACGGGCCCACCTCTCCAGCCTGTCCAGGTCCCTCTGGATGGCATCCCTTCCCTCCAGCGTGTCAACGGCACCACTCAGCTTGGTGTCATCGGGAACTTGCTGAGGGTGCACTCTATCCCTCTGTCCATGTCCTGACAAAGATGTTAAACATTTTTCTCCATTTGCCTTTCTGCCCCTGCATTTCTCTTTTCCTGAAACCCTTTCAGATTCCTACCACCCAGGTAAGCCTAGCTGTATGAATCACATCATTACTATGCCTCATTCTTCTTTTAAAGGCTAGTGATTTTTATAAAGACTTTGCTGAATTTTCCTGATGTGTTATCCTGTTGAGTATCCCTGAAGTCACTTGGTCTTGTACTCAGATATTTACCACTCTAACTCCACTGTTACGCGAAATCCCATTGAAATCAAATGTGAGTTAGGTACCTGCATGATTTTTCAGATGAGATTCTTAAATTTAAAGGTTAGGCTGTTTCCCAGCATACTTCCTGACATGGTTCACATCAGCTTTTTAAAAAATGCATGTGTCTGATGGGAATGTCTGTAAGGGATGGCTTAGGATGTTGTCAGCATAGTACCAGGCAAAGTAGGGTCACGATCCTTCAGAGAAGAACAAGACAGAAAGAAGAAAACTGCGTACAGTGAGATTTCTGTTTTACTCAGCAAATAAATCTTTCAGCTAGGAAAAATCTGTCTGATCATTAGGGGCATTCAGAAGTGGGAAAAACTCCAGGCATCATGCCTGTGAAGACATGGGATGGCCAGGTAGGAGCTGAGGGAATGAAAACAACCCTCCACTCCCCAGCATGCTCCCTAGCTCCGGGCCAGCCGAAGAAAGCCAAAGACGTCCCTGTTGTACCAGAGCACGACCTGCCTCCTCTTCCTCACCTGCGCACAAGTGGCCCTGAGCCTCAATACAGGTTTGCTTTTCAGCCTGCTTGAGTTTTGTTTCTTTTGAGTCCCAACTTGCCAGCTCTCTGCTATGCAGTGTCCTGAGGGAATTAAGCCTGATCTTACTAGAGTCAGGGTGTTTTTTAAATTTAGTTTTAAAAAAATTTTAGCAAAAACGTTTAGTAAAAATTTGCTTTTATTAAAATTTCATAGATTTTGAGTGACAGTTTCATGATTTTCAGTACTAGCTATAAGGAATCAAGTTGTAAGAGAAAATCTGGATACACTTGGTGAACGAAGGACCAGTCTGCTCCGTCTGGGAGCACTGTGAGCCTCCTCTCTGCTCTCAAAAGCTTTGCCTTTGCATGTGGTGATTTTCATAAAATGCGTATTTCTGCTCTTACTTTTCAGCATAGCCACTTTGCTGCATTGTTTCTCCACAGCTGCAGCTGCTTTCTTGAGCAAGGTGCAACGGAACATGAGCCAGGCTGTCAGAACTAAACCCTCAAGCGAAGAGAGCGAAAGCGAAGGCTGCAGACTCCGTGCCTCTAATTTATCCGGACAAGGAGGCAAAGAGACAGAGCCAGAGTTCAGCTCTTCTACATTCAGCTCCAGGGCGGCCATGCTATCTGCATGCCATTTCTGAATGGCGGGATTGCATCCGTTTGTCCTGCTCCATTGTAGTGTCTTCCATCGTTCATTCCATGTACCATTCATAAGAGCATCTGAAGTAGATAAATGGGAAACCTGGCAATAAACACCCACCCCCAGGGATACTCTGACGTCAGTTGCACTGTTGCTTATCCAAGGGGCATATCTGCTGCTCAGTAATGTGATGATAGATCCTGGCTTGTTTTATGCTTGCTTTTGGAGGATAAAGAACTCACAGCAAGGAGATGCTAAGTAGAGCGGGCTGAGATGCACCAGTTGGGAGCAGCCCTGGAGCATCTCAGGAGTCTCCAAACACCCACAAAGCACAAGGGCTGCAGCTCTGGGGAGATCTTTACACAGTAGAGGAGGTTTAGGTTGGATATTAGGAAACACTTCTTTACTGAAAGAGTGGTCAGGCACTGGAACGGGCTGCCCAGATCAGTGGTGCAGTCACCATCCCTGGAAGTGTTTAAAGAATGTGCAGACGTGGCACTCCAGGACTTGGTTTAGTTGGTATTGGTTTAGTTGGTATGGTGGTGTTAGGTTGACGATTGGACTTGATGATCTTGGAGGTCTCTTCTAACCTTAAAGACTCTATTTGGAAAAAAAAAAAAAAAAAAAAAGAGGGAAAGACGGTTTCGAGCTTCTCCCAGGTCCTGGCCACCACAAGGCTGGAAACCAGCCAAGCGGATCTTCCTGAGGAGCAAGGCGGCCGCTCCTGCCACTGCAGTCCTAAGTGGCAATACCCACGTGAGCAAATTAAAAAGTAATAAGTTCAACGAGTTTGACACAATCCACAGATTCAGAAGTAATTAACAAGGATAATTAACTTTAAAAGGGAAACCAGATGATTTGTAGGGGAAAAGTGGAGAAGAGATTCAGCGTTATTTTATCCAACTGATTCCCTTAAATAGATTAGCTTAAACTTCTGTTACCAAGGTACCGTACCAGCATCAAGCGCATCTGTTTTTCCCCTGTCCCTGTCTGCCTGGTTTTAGATCATAGTTGTGTCTACATGATTTTAGGAAAGCACCTGACCGTTTCCCAAAAATCAGTGATTCATTGAATAAACTTTAACTGGCCCCATAGCATACCTGGTGTATAGGCTCGTTAAGGAAATCATTTAACATTGTGATTGTTGATCTAGTCATTATTTATACCATTTGTTACCATGGCTGGGAAGATGTTAGCATCTGAAATCCATGTTCAGGCAGAGGAATGGCCGCCTTCTCACATTCGGCGTGTCTCTGCCTCTCCTCCACTCCCTTTTGCCTCTATCTGCAGCTGCTGTGGGACCTTTGAAAGTCAACACTAAAACGTTTCATATAAAGACTGTTTCCTCCTACTTTCATCTCTACTCCATTTAATTTTTTAAAGTATTATTATTTTGGTGAAAAGTAGCTTTTTGGAAAATTCTACCTCAGTGTTTTGGTTTTTTTTCCATAGCTACCTCTATTTAATCCAGCATGTGGATGCCACGTAGGCTGATTATGGCCTCAGAAATATTCATAATAAATCTTCTTTAAATTCATGGGAATTGTGGAGGAGGCAAAATTTGATTATTTCCTTTTCTTAGGCTATGCTCCTTGGGATAGTTCACATTTTTTTATAGTGTGTAGCCAATGAGGGTGACAATATCAGATGGAAAATGAAGCAATTGCCAGATATTTTCCATCTCGGTTAATAGGCCCCCTGCTCTGTGTCAGACTGAAGCTTATACCAAGGGCAGGCAAGGATTTTATTTTATGCTGGAAATATATTTCTAGTGTTCTTAAAGAAAAAAAAAATTATGAGCAATTCAATCTTCATTTTTTTAATCCTTAAGTTCTTTCAAAGTCTACCAGTGGTTCAGGGCCAAATGTTGAGTGATTGCTTAATACAAAAACAAGTCCAGCCTGGAATTAGCCCAGCAGAGCAAAACTGTTTGGCTTTGGACCTTCTGTCACTACTTGGTAGAGTGACACTGAGTGAGATTTAAGGTACTGAAAGATGACCAGTGTGGTAATTCAAGATTTGAATAAGCATGTTACTTCTTAGGTGAAACTGTGGGTATTTCATGGTGCTTTACAAGACTGTTTTACATACAAAATAATGATATATATGCAAAACTTAAATCCCATGACAAAGTTTCTGACTCACTGAGTTTTATACTGTTTCCTGTTAAGAAATGCTTCCTTTGTGCATGTCAACAGTGCTTTCAGTTATTATGTTCAGTTTGCTTTTACAGACTTCAAAAATAGCTTCCCTTTTTTTTTTTTCCCCTTCTTTTTCCCCATACTTTTTCTTAATTTATTGATATGGTAGTTATCTACTTTTGGAAACAATATGTAATAATATACATTATATTTTTAATTTGTCAGAGGTACCAGACATATTCTTTATTGTTGATTTGTCCAATATGACACTCATCATATGGTATGTTAATAAAATCATATTTCACAGGCTAATGTAAGTGCCCTTTCTTCTTGCTTGTAACGGACATTAAAGGGAAAAGCACTGCAAGCCTCAGATAAAAATTTCAAGAAGCCTTTGCTTCTCTAAAGGCTTCTCTTCATTACTGTTGACTTTTTTGGGTTTGGGGATTTTTTTTCTTTCTTTCTTTCGGCATTTTTTGTGCATTTACTACTTGTGGGGAGTGACGGATTAAGAGCTCTGCTGTGTCTGTCTACTACTGTTTTCAGTGTCTCTGCAGGAAAATATGGGAATCTGACTTTGGATGTGCTGAAGCCCGATGTAAGGCCTTTTTCCACTGATTTTTCCCAACGACAACAGTGAGCAGGTCCCTGTCTAGTTCTTGACAAGACTACAGCTGCTTATTGGTAGTTTTTAGAAGACAATGGACAAACCAATCTTTTGGTGTAGACTGGCCGAGGTCTGCTCAATACAGTTGCATTAATCACATTTTTTGGTTTGGCTGAGAGAGAAAATTTAGAGAGAAAAAGTATGTTTCATTACAGCCCATTGGTTGTGAGGAATCACACAAATGCTCCTGGCCACCTTCAAATGCACAGTGCATTTCTACAGAGTAGAGACAATTTTGGTGAAAAACCCCTTTAAGGCAAACAAGGTCCTTTGTTCTTCCCAGATCCCTGGGTCTGACCCTCTAACATGTAGTCTTTTGGTGTTTGTGGTGGTGGTGTTTTTTTTCTAACTTCATGCCAGTATGAAGTGCAAGAAGGACAGTACTTGAATATCCTTAGTTACAGCAGGAAATATTAGAGCTTTTCATTAATATAAGTCCCCAGATATGAAATACTTCATTTCTGTGTGTGTTTTTAAAGGCTCGATGTCTGAGATTTGCCTATCCAGAATTTCGTGCAAGGGGTACAAAGGCCAGCCACTAAAAACAGATACAGGCAGGTTAATATTCAGTTTAAGCTGATTTATAGTCCACACCAGAGGGGAAAAAGTTTGAAAGCATCATTGTGCAGATTAATGTTTTAATTCTCGTACAAAGTACTTAATAAAGATGAGACCTAAGAATACGTAGAAAGTTAATATTATTACAGAAGTAACAGAACACAAGCTAAACAAACACAGGTTGATGTCCTCACAGCCAAGCACACAGATCTCCCAGTACACAAACAACTTTGCGATTGCAGCTAAGAGTATAATACAAGGTATTTTCTCTGCCTGCTTGCCAAAGTTCACATTACTTAGTAGTCTGGCTTAGCCTGCGGCATTGTAATAGCTGATGACGGTATGGATGAATGAATTTGTTAAATTCTCCATTGCCTTTCTGAGTAAGTTTGCCTACAAGGCTTTAATATGGATTCATCAAATACATATTACAAAAGCAGCGTGGGACTTGAATGCTCAGTTGTAGCTGATCTGATATGGATGAATCTTATACAGGAGAAAACCTTTGTGCTCTTTCATTTTTCATACATTAACTCCAAAGTAAGCAGTAGGAAAATGTCAAAGAAAATAAAGCAGGCAAAATAAGATACTTAAGGCTTAAGAAGTTAGCTTTTTTCAAAGTGATGCATGGGTGGTACCGTATGAATTCCTGTTTGTGAATAAGACTTGTGTATGCCTCCCATGTACCATTTTGAAAAGATACTCTCAGTCTTAGAACATTTGTATTTGTCTTTCATTAAGAAAACGTAGCGCAGTGAGTCACCTATTGAAAAGAGGGCTACAGAACTGCTACTGTCAAAGCCCAGGTTTGTTGAAAAGGACAGTGTGTGTGAAATATCACAATTGCAAACTGTGGAAAAATGCCTCTTGCTTCTTCTCTCAATTGAAAATACAGATATCTGTGCTTAGACTCTTATCTCATTATTGATATTATTATTATCGGTCTTATTATTATCATTTATTTATTTGTACAGCTCCGCAGCTTGGCGGGTACTTTACCTGTGGGTGAAATGCACATTATCTGCCCTAGATAACATGCCGCTTATCTTCTCTGTCATTATTCTTCAAATCATTCCACGAATCACAGTCTGTAGTTACTGTATGCCATTAGTTAAATTTCAAACATCATAAACATGGAATTAAGATTTCAGTCAGGAAGGAGAAAAAGATGAGGTACAGTTGAGTCAGAAACTGTTTGTCTCTTTGCAGATAAATACCTTAATAATTAGCATTTAGAGGAAAGAACAAAGAGCTCAGAACTAGACTGTAATGTTTAATCACTTGCTATACACAAAATGCATTGTTTAAGCTCAGTTTTAAAAACTGTTGATGTTTAAGGGTGAGGTGGATACTCGTTCAACTCAGCTGGGTAAAAAAGCAAGCTTAGCTACAGGCGCTGGTCCCAAAGGGAAAAAAAAAAAAATCGGCAAAGGGAAGTGAGAAGAGAGTGAAGCATTGATTCTGCGGCCTGATGCACCGCTAAGAAACCTGACGTGTTGCAGGATGACACGTAGCACGTGGACTGCTGCAATTCTCCTCCCATCAGTCCCAAATGTCACCTGCCAGCTGAATTACATCTTGCTGGTTGCAAACTGGCTCCTGCCGTGATTTTCAGCAGCAGGACCAGGTAGAGACCCTTACCTGAGACCCATCGCACAAACAATGTTCGGTCCTTTGCGGGAAACTCAACCCACCAAATTATTTTTACCTCCTTGAGAAAGTACAGAAGCACGGGTGCGTGCCCTCTCATCAGTCTTGCTGTTGGGACCTATTTGTTAGGATCTGTAGGATCTAACTTATCAGTTCTGATTTTTTTTTTTTTTTTGCTTTGTTCTATTTTGTTTTGGTTTTTTTCTGTGCTTCATCAATATAGTTTGTGACACTTAAGTCATAATCAGTTACTCTCGTACAACATATTTTAAAGATATCAGTCACATCACAGTGCTATTATTACTTTTCCTTTCTTCCTGCCTCCAGAATGAGACTGCCTCACACACACACACAAAAAAAAGCCAAGCTCTTATCTTCTGGATCTCAAATGCGGTTTTCTGGCTGATAGTTTAAATTACCACCATTTTACTTCTCATCTACATATACCTTTTAGCTATATGCACTCAATATTGGAATCTATATGCAAAGAATGTTACTATTGTAAAAATGTTGCTATTAACTATTATGCTAAGTTGGAATTTAAATTGCACTAGAAAAAAATATATAACAAGCCTAAATCAATATCATCTTAGGAAAAAAAAAAAAAAAAAACAATTTTTATGGCAAGTGATGTCTGGGAAGACAAAAGCTGTACTAAAGCGACACCACAATAACTTATTTTCTATCTAAGACTTTTAGGAGAGTTTTCAGAGTTGCAGCCCAGCTCCATCACTTCCAGGGGATGATAAGAGCATTGTATCTTATTATTTTTGGTATAATGAGCTCACCTCGCAGCATGGCTCCCATGAAGACCTGCCCCATGGCTGGGCAGTGACGAGATTGCCTGAGTAACCCTTGTACCTGCTGAGCCCCCCAACCCTATTTTACTTGAGACTGGTTTCAAACTGCAGCCACACAGGTCCCATCCCAAAAGCTGAAGAGATGCACAGCTCTGTAGTTCCTGCTAGAGACAACTCCCATCTCCCCGCTTCGCCATAGCTGTGTGGGGCTAGTCGGGGACAGAAGATCTGTAACAGATACACAAATGATACCTCACTGCTCAGGATCCTCTATACAAGCATGGGCATGCTACAGGCCAATACAGGCAGACATTTTCAGTCTTTTCCCTACTGAAAAGTTGCACAAAAAACAGTGGGAAATAACAGCAGGTGTTTGGCAAGAGTAATCCTTTGGAACGTCTCATTACTGTATGGCAAAACAGATGCAAATCTCATATATTTATTAAGTATGGAGCTTTTCTGTACCCTAGAATATTTCTTTGTGGTGGCTGGAAATAAAATATTTGCCTGTTGTACTGGAAGATTTGCATGGGTAGACTTGCGAAGTCAATGGAAAGACCCTGTGGGGCCTAACTTAGTTCCAGCTCATGGATGTCCACCATCTCGGTGTGTGAGTCGGTCCTTTCAGCAGTACAATACTCATATACAGAAACAGTATTTTAAAATAAGTAAATATAGTCCATAATAAAGCCCAAATTATGACATAAAATTAAGCTAAGGCAATAAAATATTAGTTTGTCCCAACATACTCACCAAAAGAACAGTACTGTATTCTATTTAAAAGCATGAGATATGGAATAAATATTGTCAAATATTTATGTCAAATGTTTAAAGAAGGAAAACCTCTTCTAATACTTTTTAATTTATATGTTTTCTTTTCACTAGTCCTTTAAAAATAGTAACCACAGATTTTGTAGTCTGTCTGGACGCAGAAGATTTATTAGTACTTATAAATGTGAAGAGGTTTCTATTACTGTACTCACTATTCCATTTGGTTTTTGTAAGTCGGCTATTCTACAGGTCAGGTTTCAGAAAAGGCAAATATCTTTGCCCACAGTTTCTCTGTTTTCAGTAGCCACTGCAGTTTTTGTAAGGTGGGGAAACAGCAACCTCACAAGACCTTCCCCACGACTCAGTAGGTAGTTTCCCACGCGCAGTCTCATAGTTCAGAGCAGCTTTTTTGGTCTGCCTGTGAAGTCTGTTTCTAGATGTTGGTCTTGAAGGATAGTGGAAGACATGCTAAAGAGACAATTTTCTTATAGGAAATACAGTAGTTCACCATAGGTTGGCTTAATATAGCTTAGCCAAAATGTCTTCATTATATACTTTCCTGGTAATTTATGTCCTTCAGACCAATAAATACGTACAGCTACTACATTACCTGGTCTTCAATTACGTGTAGTAGTATTTCTAAAAATTGTGACAGTAGACGCCTGTTCTGTTAGCAGTCATCTATACCATAAGGAGAGAAACCATAAACCCTTTTATTGACTCCTAAAGGGACTGGGTTCAAATTGATGGTGTAGTTGCAGCTCAGTTGCTCTGATAGGATAGAAGTATTCTGCCAGAGGACTTTGAAATTGCTGTGTTCACACAGATGTCAAAGCCATAATAAAGCAGGTCCCTTAGAAATACCTTTTTATCCAGGCGACTGTGTCATCTATTCTCCAAAAGTCTAATTTGTTTCAGAGAAAAGTTATTTCTAAAAGTTTTATTGGCATAATAAAGGCAGTTTATCACATAATTCTGTAATTCATCATATGCACAGCACTGTTTGATGAATATATATTTTCTTGCCAAATACTTGTATACTTGCCAAAGTTTTACAGTTAATTAGATATTTGGCTTTATTCATTGCCTTCAATAAAGTTAGCCCAAAGACGAAATTGGCCCAATGTTTACTAAATGCTAAATAAGAGCTAAGTAAAACGTTTCTTAATTAGGTGTGGGGGGGGGGTGCCTTGTGGGCTAAGTTCTACTATTAATTAGACAGAAAATATCAAACTCACTTTTATATTATGAACCTGACTCAGATTAGAACCAGGGCTTGAGAAACATTCCTTGATTTTCTATCTGTATTTATTTTATTTCCATTTTCCAAAGCAGAACATATCACTTTTTAATTATATTTATTTTTTTCTCCTAATTCTCCATTTTTAAAAATCTAATTTAGAACTCCATTTAAAAAGTGTTTGGGTAACTTTAGAGGCAAGGAGTTGAAACAGAATGACTTGAACTGGCTCTTTTGAAACAAAAAAAAAGAAAAGCTGAATTAGAAAAGCAGATTCTGTTTCTGGCATGGATTGGGCATAATGTTATATGAGTAGAGCTTAGGAATAAGGAAATAAAATGGCAAAGGGCAGGAGAAGAAAAATTAAAAGTCTTTGTATAACAAGCATTGTTTACTTTAAACGCAAAGGATATTCGTTTGAACTGAATATTGTGTTAAGTGTTAAGCCAAAACCAAAATTATATGAATGGAAAGAAAGTAAAGACTTTGACTCCCTGATGAATTTTTTAAATTCCTGTGGAAAGTTTGATGGCCTCTCTTTCTCCTTATAAATAAACTATAGCGGTTTTAAGACATGTGTTGAGTCTTGGTTTATTTAATTCAGAATAGCCAGAAAAAAGGGACCCAGTAGGTACTACACAATATATTGACAGTTAAAGTAAACTGTGGCCAGCATAATACAGCTAGCTGCTTATGCTGGCAAGATAGAGGTGTTTATATATTTCTACAAAGGAAGCTTGTGTGTATATGGCATTTTTTCAGCAACTCAGGTGGGGCCGTGCTTTATGTAGCCTCAAGCTCCTACATTGCAATGCGGGTTCCTAGCGAGGAAAGATGCGCACAGTAGATCAAGTCCTGTGCTTCGTGTGATTGTTGTTTGTTGGGTTTTTTTCTTGTGCCTCAGCGCCTTTTCCGTTTAAATCATAAGGGTCTTGAAGTAAAGGCAAAAACTTTCTTCATTTCAACATGTTCAAATCACCATGTTGGTGCCACCAGCTTTGTGATCAGCACAGTGAGCTGTGTGCTTTGTAACAGAGAGATGACTTCAGAAATACAGATTCTCTATTTCTTCTGTTCTTTTAGTAGTTATATCATAGAATTATAGAATCATAAAACCGTTAGGGTTGGAAGGAACCCTCAAAGGTCAGCTATTCCAACCCCCTGCAAGGAGCAGGATAAACGATATTCACCTACCCAGTATTCTACCACTTGCTATTTTCATTCTTCATTGGCTAAAAAGTCTCCTTGCTTTTTAGCTTTCCTATGTCTTTCTTGGCTGGTTGAAAGTATTCTGTGATGCCTTTAGTGGCCTGCAGCTTGGGGATTTGGGGAAGTGTGTCAGAAAACAAACTCTGAAGGAAGGACTGTACATATCTCCTGTGGATGGACAGGTGGGAATGAGGACTATGGGGTGAAGAAGGAGAGCTTTGACTGCATCTCCTGCAGTTCCCAGTGAAACATCTTCTAGCAATGCCACGCAACCCAGTTCAAGTCCTCCTACCCCCAACCTTTGTAGCTCCACATGTGCCCACCCAACGCCCACCATTCTGCTGCCACACAGCTCTGTGCAGCCGGGCAGTCATGCAGCTGAACCAGTTCCTCAATACAGCTCTCCCTGCAGCTGCATGAGCAGCTGCACGGGCACGGGGGAGGCAGCGGCATGGGTCAGCGTGGGATGGTGGCTCGGACTGCCAGCAGAAACGCACATCCTTGTTTGGTGGGGTAGGGTTGTTGATGCAACGTGTGACTACAGGTGAAGCAGGTAGGGTGAAACAGTGTGAAACGAGGAATAAGCATGACCTCATGTCCCTATTGTGGACAGAGTTTGTCAGCAAACACCTGTTCTGGGGAACTTCACGCGTAACTTTGCTGAGGTTGTACGTTTAATCCTAATTAAGCTCCTTACCAGCTTCCTCCTAACACATCTTGACACCTTTGGTGTTGCTCCTTAAGCACAGTTACCACTGACCAAAATATTTTCTTCATCGTGCACTTTCTTGGAGAAGAGGATAGAATAATCTTGGAAATGCAGTATGGAAACAGCAGTCTTTTCTGTCAAGTGGTAACAAGAGGTTGGAACATGAGGGTTGACCTTACTAGCAGAAGAAAAGCACTGACGGAGAGTGCTTTTTTGTCTGTTTAATTCACAGTATGTCTATAAACTTCACCTTCACTAGAATACTTCTTTGGAGGGACAGCTCTGCTTTGGTTATCCAGTGAGTACGGACTCTCCTCCTTTCGTTTTCCCATGGGATTTGTTGCACGTGGCATGACATTAGCTGCTTGTCCCACAAACTCTGTCTACTTCACAGTTTTGCCAAAGACAATGTGCTTTTTCAATGAGGCAGTGGCCTCACAGAGTCTTGGATTATGCAAAGTGGATGTTCCCCCTCACATATCAAGACAGGGATCCTCCCTTGTTCACCATGTGAACACCACCAAAGGCTGCTTCATGGAGGGGGCTCTTTTCCCAACATCTTGACAGGGAAAAATACCATTAAGGTTCATGGAATTTGGTTTGTCTTGCTACAGAAGGACTATGTGACCTATACCACGTGGATGGTCCATAGAAGCCTCCACAGCTCCAGGGCCACAGCAGTGTCTTTGGAGGAAGATTGCTCTCCTTCTCTCTTCCCTACAGAGCAGACACAGGAGCAAAGAGCCTGCGCTGCCAGATTTGCCCCTAAAAGCATCTAGCTCCTCTGTGATTGACAGTGATAGCACACGTACTTTGAAAGCTCTAATGTTGATGATTAAGCCTTAATAAAAGCAAATAAGGTGGTGTCTGTGTGTACCCCAGTCAGCCAAGCAGATATCTACCTGGCATCTTGTAAATTAATCTGGGTGTTTATGCTGTAGATCATGATGAACATGTTGCTATAGCAACCTACATTTCTTCCATTTTTTTGCTGCTAATTATCCTAACATCACCACCAGCTACTAAATCTTTGAATTCCTAATGAACGCGTGTGGAAGGCAGTTTCTTGATATATCTCTCTTACTATATCAGCAGGATGAGATAATTAAAGATTAATGGATATTGATTATTTAGGGTTTATTGGAGCCTGTCATTCTAATACACATGTGCTTGTGCCCCCAGAGCATCTGCCTGATTGTGCTTGGCTCATTCTGCCAATCTGCTCCAATTGTTGGTGAAATCGTGCTAGGAGAGTGCACTTTCTGTCAGATGCTCAATGTACCACTCCCTCAGACTTCAAGCATTTGCCAGCTCAGGAGTCAGGTCCTTGAATTCAGCTCTCCTCACAGGCAGGACTGTCACACCTATGATCACAACCTGTTTTTCTGTTGATTGTTTTTAGCTTGGTTGGGTTTTTTCGGAGGAGGAGAAGTGTTATTGATTTTTTACGGTTTTATTTTGGTTTGTTTCTTTTCTTTAACTACCATAAAAGGGGAAAATATTGTCACCATCCCGGAAGACTGAGTGTTCTCGGCCACTGTTGAGATGCTGGATGTTGTTAAGGTTGTGAATGTTGGAGAAGACACTGGGCAACAGGCCTCTCCCAGAGGCTCTTGCTTCAAGCCATTAGCAGACTTTGTGATGTTACCACTGGAGCGTCAAGCTTTCTTCATAAGGTAGTATGACTAGATATTCTTTGTTTCTGTACAGCTATATTTTTTTTTCAGTGTTGTAATATCAAGACCAAAGCTCCTCAGGATGAGATTTTTTGGTATGAGATTCTTCATGTGACCCTAATGAAATCTTCTGTCCTCTGGAAATCCAGTGTTTCTCAGTGGGTTGTCATCTGTGCCTTACATTGCCCAGATATTTCAGAGTAGCTAAAATCATTTAGGGAAGAAAGGAAACATTAACTGAGACTGGAAAATGCACATAGAAACATTCCAAGTTTGATTTTGTCCCAAGAACAGAGTAAAGGAAGATTTTTTTTTTCCTTTGATTCTGAATTTTAATACTGGTTATTCTCTAATTTTTTCTTATTTTTGTACTTAAAAGCAAATTGAGATAAAGCTACAAGAAGCACTCCTTGAAGGTTTTTGTATATAAGAATCTAACTGGTTGGGGAAATAAGAAGAGCTAGAAAAAGTGATGGCAACCAGGAAGCTATAAATTCATCAGTCTCTGGATTTAGGGCTTTTTCCTGTGTTTACATTGTAATTAAAGCTATACTATGCGTTATTTTTATTCCCCAGTTAACCTCTCTGATTGGCTCCTGTGCATACACATGAGGGCCTGGATTTTGATTGTCACTGAATTTTGCATTGGTGTAAAATGAGAGTGATTCCACTGAGAGCATTGAGGTTTACATTAGAATCCAGAGTAGTAATTCTATATATTAAAAAGCTTTAAAATTTCTATAAAGTAGTGGTAAAGGAAAAATATTGTTGAAAAAAAAATATAAAGGAGAATTACTTCCTAGCTGAGATCTTGAGTTTCAGCAAAGAGCAAAGTTTGGATGTTGCAGTATATGCTGCTGTAAATGGAATTTTAATATACAAATGCTAGCAGTCTCTTAATTACTGTTCGTAGTGGTGCAAATTGGAGTACACTGGTGTTGAGGATATATATTATGCCCACCTGGTATAATGACTTTCTCATACTTTTCTTACAATTCTTATATTGCAGAGAGCAATAAAACAATTAGGCAGCTTTTTAAATTTATCAAGGTAGCAGTAGCAGAGAAACCTTTTGTTCCATTTTTACTCTGCGGATCCTGAAGGCTGGCAGCACAGCAGCGATTCATGCCACAATCATGGCTTAAAAATCCTTTTTGCACAATGAGCCAAGGAAACTTGGTGTTCCTTCTGGATTTTCTGCATATGGAGATTAAGTACGTTGTGGAGCAGAGGTCAGAACAAATTAAAAATTCCAGTTCCTCAAAGTGAACAAAACAAGTAAGAGCCAATACATTTACAATAGACGTGGGGTTTTTTCTCCATGTACAAGAAAATTCTCTCACATATCTATTGTTTTGCTTAACAGCCATATTAGAGAAACATTGCAAAGCTATGCAAGCAAATTTTAGCCTTATATGGATGTTACCAGGTCATCAACCGAGTGCCCTCAGCTTAAAAAAAAAAATCAGGAAAATCAAATTAGATTCACTGAAAAGCTATATTGAACCTGAGTGCTAAGTTTTGATCTAAGCTAAATTTATTTCAAACCTGGAACAAGTTAGTTTTGAGTGGAAATGATGTCTGTCTCTGTTTTTGCATACCTTCCACCATAAAACCAAGAAAAGAGTGTTCCAGCTGAGTTTTGCTTTGAGTTTCTTAGTTCATATGAAACTCAAAATGAAACTCCTGATTGTGTGAACCGAAACTGGAAAAAAATGCACACAGCTTTAGACAGCATGTTGCTTGCAGAACAACTGTGTCATCACAAACACTAAGGGCAATGCTTCAGTTTTCCTTGCATGCGCACAACGAAGAAGAGGGGAAAATATTCTGATCTCCTTATATTTTTTGTGATTTCCCATGCAAAAAATTAGGTAGGATTCCATTCACCTCCCAGGTGTAAACTTTGGACACCTCATAAATACCTCTGGGGAATTTATGCATAAGAGAAACTCTGCCATGCTGTGAAGCTAACGGTTTCACAAGCTTAGAAGTGATACGCTACTTAAAAGTGCAAGCCTGTTTTCCTGACACACACTTCCAAGTACATTTAGAAGCAACTTAACTGATATATTTTTAGTGGACACGTGAAAATGGTGAGAGAGGGTGAATGTTTGTAATAATAATTCTTCTCACCACTCCATCCACCTCTGTATACCTCCCTAATTTCTCTCACTGTTTAAGGCAGGAGTTATTCTTACTCCTCCTACTGATTTCCTGTTTCTTTATCAATCGCATCACAATGGCACTAAGAAGCCCGTAAGGGTTTGTATTTGGCTAAATCTTAGCTCAACTGAAAACCTTTCTGCCTTTAATATTGGTGAGGCGAAAGATGAGGGGTGGGCTGAACAGATGGGAAGGGCACTGCCCAAGGCTCTCAAAAGCAGAAGATAACAGAGTTCCTCAAGTTACAGTCTCTGGCAGTATATATCTCCTACAGAAATTATTCCACTATGGGAGTGAGGCTTGCTAAAAACCGTCTGCCTCCCCAACCCTTTGCAGAGCCAAGATGTCTCCTGTACAACATCCCAAATGCTCATCTTCTCTCGAGCCTGGTGCTGGGCATCAGGTATTTGTATTTGCCAGAAAATATGCTAAATAAAGGAGATCCACTACTGGAAAAAAAAAATGAAGGGAAAAAAAAAAAAGGGGGGAAAAAAGGAATAAAGCAGATCCACTGCTGGGGAAAAAAAAAAAAAAAAAAAAAAGGGAAAAAAAGAGGGGAAAAAAGGAAAAGAAAACAAAGGCCCATCCTAATCATGTTATTTATAGGTTCAAGACTTTGCTCTGACTTTAATTGAAGAAACATTTTAAACATATATCCAGGCTTTCAAAAGCACTTATTAGTCATTGACTTACATATTCTTCTACATGTGCTCAATATTTAGGCAATTTACTATTTTTATCTTAATTAAGACAGATCTTCTCAGCCAGCAACAAGCTAAGTCATCTGTACTGTCATAGCAGTCAAGCCGCCGAGGCGCTGAATTTTGAGACGTGTCTGCCTCAGTGGGAGGGTTCCTAGAAGAAACATTCACTTCTGCGCCACTGTCATTTAGAAACAAACATACATAAACCCACCTCCCAATGAAAGGCTGAAGAATCTGAGTCTACCCAGCTTGACAAACAGAAGGTTAAGGAGCAAAGTCCATTAAAAAAAATGTCAGGAAGGGCTTTTCTGTCTAGAAAAGACTTGACAAGACCCCTGTCACTAAAAGCTGTTCAGGGTAGAAGATGCATTTTTTTCCCAAATCTTTAACAGTAGGTACAACGAATGAAACATTCACTATCATATGATGTTTCTGAGTCAAAATTTTGACTCAGAATATATTCTCAGGTATATTTTGAAAGATAGTCATCAAATCTTCTGTATGCTTTGGGAATGAATTCTGTGGTGAAACTCCATCACCTCTAGGCAGATCAGGTGGTCATGGTGCTCTCCTCTAGCTGAAATCTCTATACAGACATGTCTATTTGCAGTATCAGATGTTGTGTCTATTTAATATACAAATACTCTGATATCTAAAGAAGTGGTCTGTGCTCCACCTGAAACATTTTCATATTTCACGTATAATCTGGATAATATAATATGGAGAAACAAATCTGACAGCTCATCTTTCAAGATCATTTTTGAGTCTCTAATGATTAAACAGGCAAGTTAAATTATGCATATTCATATATTACTGGTTCACGGTAACATAAAATCAGCAGCCTAACAAAAGTTATACATTTTCTCCTGTTTTTTGAAGTTTATGGTAACATCACCATAGACTTTCACAGCAGAGCATAAACTAGTGTTAAGTCTAAAACTGCTTACCTGGCTCTGGCAAGCAAGTTTCACAAGTTCTAGAAATCCCATTTCCTCAGACAAATGCTTTGGGAATATCAGAAGTGGTGGAGATTGACAGGAATTCCAATGTAATTTATAACATTTCTGAGCTGGTGCAGATCACACCAATATAAAAATATCAATCTGGGGTACTTTGCGAGCTCTCCTCCTGTTTCTTACAGAAACAAATAAATATGGACAGAAAAGAGTAGAAAGAAATGAAGAAAGCTAGCTTTTCCTGAATATCAAAAGAAACACTGGGGGGAAAATTATTTATTGGGAAATACTAAAGAAACAAATTTTTATTTCATTCAGAGCAATTCTATTACTCTGTTCCCTTATTCATGAATGGTACAGAGTCTGCTCTGAAAAATTCACTGAGATAAACCCTCGTGCAAGACAGAGAAGGCCACAATGTCCTCTGGCTAATGGCATCTGAGGAAGTATGAGAGACACTTCCAGGATGGGACCTTTTATGTTTCTAGTCCGCTCTCCATGCTTCCATCTGCAGTCCTGAAGCACATGGCAAACACAAAGCCTGGATGGAGTCTTGCACAACTGCCATCTCCCCTTTTTAACACTCCAGTCACCCTGTTAAATCTGTGGCTTCCTTCAGCCTTGATTTGCACCCAACGTTTAGTCACAATCCCTACCATCCAAAAGGAAGATGATGCACACACAGACAGATACGATATATATAATTATGTGTGTGTATATATATACACACACACATGCACATACGCACACATACATATATATACATCTATATATATATCATTTATCCGCAGTGATAAGAAGTATAGCAGTTTTTATTTTTCCCTACTGTTGCTCACAAAGAAGACTACACGGAAAAACAGCCCTGAAATTGCCAGAACAGAAGTTAAACAACGCTATGTTTTGTTATAAAAATACAAATTGTTTACAGCAATTTATAATATGCAGATATGTTTTAAATGGGCAAATCCTAACATTGCCTACTTGAATTCTAGTAGCTAAGTATAATTCAGTACTACTTTAATTTTCTATTATATTCATGGTAAGTGATTTTCATGCACATCAGATTCAGTATGCAGCCTGAAGTAGCAGTGGATAGAGAAAACTAAAATCCTTCTAGCTGGTACTGAGAGATAAAGAAACTGAGTTGTTTTTAATATTAGAAGTAGATTTACAGTAAAATTAGTTGACGGGCTAATCCCTAGACGCTATCCACACTCCCTTCATAGAAAGAGCTCTTTTCTCCACAGTCCTTGCATATGTTCATTCAAAGCATTGTCTGCTCAACTTATCAGCCTCTGTCTAAGCAAAACTTGACCAAGTGCAGGAAATATCTTCAATAGACTATTGACAGGGAATACCCAAACATCTGTATGACACACATTTGACTATATCCAGGCCCAATTTTGTGGTCAGATTATAGCACATGTTACCATTGGAGTATGTAAAGCAATTATTGAGCTCTCCATGCAAACTAAGGAGGCCCTATTGTTCTGGACATTGCATGATAAAAAGTGTTGAATGAATTCACAATAGTGAAAAGCACGAATATAAGGGCTCTGCAATTCTGCTGTTGGAATAAAGGATCCCTGATGGTAAAAGTCTCATCTCACTGAAATCAGAGAAGGGAACCTTTTACCCTATAAGGACATTTCAGCAGGAGAAAAAAAAAAAAAAGACCACATCTGCCTATCAATGAGTTGATCTTGTCTGTATAAAGAGCTTGACTATCATCATTACTAAAAGTAGTAATATTATTTCTGAGGAGACTCTAGTCTTTCATCAGTGGGTGGGTATTGAAAAAAACACGTCACAAAGGGTGATGAGACACGGGCACAGGTTGCCCAGAGAAGCTGTGGATGCCACCTACCTGGAAGTGTTCAAGGCCAGGCTGGACAGGGCTTTGAGTGACCTGGTCTGGTGGAAGACATCCCTGCCTGGGAGAGGGGAGGTGGAACTGTATGATCTCTAAGGTCCCTTCCAAACCATTCCATGATTCTATGATTCTACTATTTTTGTCACCATAGTGCCTTACCAATCAACCAAATTAGATGAGGCTGCCCTGTGAGGAACATTCAGTCATACACTGATGGCTTTCAACAGCATTTTTACTTTTGCCTTTCTTAGGCCCCCAGCCTAGGAGTTCATGGACAGGTTCATTTTCAGTGTGGTCCATGGGAATACCAACATCAACACACGATGCCACAGAGCTCACAGAGATAGCTCCAATAACACATGCTATTGTGATGACAAAGACATTGAAGTTTTCTGATGACTCCGACGTGAGTGCAGAAAAGGTATATTGCCACATTGTTCTGATCAAGACAGTCTTGAACTTCTCAGCTATGATAAAATCAAAGCTGCTGCATGCACAGAAATGACAACTTTTTTTATGTACGAACCTCACTGAAAAAAACATTTTTCCAGAGAGGCTATACTATCATTTTCTGAACTTTTATTACAGGAGTTCTGTACCTATCATTTTCATATGCTTCCTTAACCAGCAAATGATGTGGTAAAATTGTGGGTAGTGGCAGCATGAAGAACAGAACCATTTTAATTTGTCCCATCTGGCATATTAACATTAATAAAAGATGTTTAAAAAGAAATGCCTTGAAAGGCTTTCACCTACTGATTTAACAAGATAATAAGGAAAGCTTGCAATCTGCCACTAAATATAACTGATAAGAATAAGAGTGAGTTTAAAACGATGATAACAGACATTAACCTCTGAAACACTGATATAAAAAGGAAAAAAAAACCCTGCTGATTGCAACATATGAACATTAAAGCTAGCAACCAAACTGTCTATTATTTTTGGCTAATAGGGTATATCCGAGTACAGACTATCGCCAATTTAACAAACATTGCGAACTACCAAGGGACTTTACACCAATCAGGTCAACGCAGAGACGGAGCATTCCTAACCCTATAATTGCCCACCAAGGGTACCCCATGCTGGGGAATTAACTGCTCTCTGATTGTTCCATTAAAATTTAACCAATGAATCGTCCTATTTTCAGGCTGCTCTAAGGGGGAAAGCAACATTTTTAATTTGTCTAAAATAATTATACCATTACTTATTTTGGTTGTTTGTACTCCAGTATTTAAACGCCCTGAGTGGTTTCTCAGAGATGGAGTGGGTTGGCTGCAGAGACCGGTACAGATAATTTCCCCCACTGCCCTGCTTAGACCCAGATTTCGATCATTTCTGCCCAAATTTGAATTCAGTGAAATAAACAGCGTACTCAGGGTTTTCATACGTGTAATGGCAAATTTTGTGGCAAACCCCTTGGCAATCTATTCCAACACTGAAAATGGGCTCACTCTTCTCTCTGTCCATTGTCTGCCTTGGAGTCACCTTTCCATCCTTGCCTTGGTCTGTTCCTCAGAGCAAAGCAATATTTTTTTCCTTTCATTGTGCACAAAGAGATTCGTATTTAAGTCTGTGAGAAGGTGCACGCTCAATTTTCATTCCCAGAAAAACAACAGTTGGTATACGGTATGTCTGATGCTGCAAGAGCAAGATTCACCTTCTGTGTTCCCAGCTGGGACGAAAGAAGCTGGTGGCATCCAAGTATGACTTCTAGGGTCATAGAGGTGCGCAATAAACCAGTATTAAGCATTATTGGCCAAGCTTATATACCACACTCACCTCTTATAGATCACTTAAAAGCATTCATAACACAGGCAAACAACAACTATTTTAATTCACATGGAAGTGAGGGAGTGCAGCCAGCAAAGTGACAGCCCGCCCTCCATGCTGTCCTTGTTGCTCCAGACCTCATCCTCTCTTCAGCAGATGCTGCCCGTCTCACCAAGCAGCACAGGACGGTTTTGACGTGCAGAAATGGGCATACAGATATGAACAATCTGCACATCTTGCCAAACCCCACAACGCCCCATCAGGAAACTATGGATCAAGACGGAGGAGAAAATCATGTGAAAAATACCTGAAACTGATGTAAATGTCAAAATATTTTAAAATATAATAATTTCCATTAGCTATATAAATAGAACAGCAAGAAAAAATGACAATGGCTGTAACATAGCTGTGACAAAGAGACAGTGAGAAGTAATAGCATGTATCACTGTTTACAGAAATAATGGGTTTTATTTAGCATATCTATTTTCAACCGGTTAGACAGAGTATGTATTCCAGTGTACTCATGTCTCCAAATCGGGGATCAGTTTACAGAATATGACAGATGATGAATTAGGGAGAGGGGACAATAACAAGACAGAAGTTTATTAAAAGGTTAAGAGCTCTTAAAACCAGACTCAGTCTAGACAAATTATGCCGATGAACACGTGAGGAAGCTGCAGGAAAACTGCTGAAAATACCAGAGAGTTTAAGAGACGTTTTTAATGCTTACTCAATGTAGGAAAAGACTATCTGGGCTATAAAATGGCTGACATTTCTGGTTATTTAAGGAGAGCCGGGAAGACAAGAATTTTGTGAACTTTTTCCTTCTGTCTTATCTCTGATGGTAAATACCAAGCTTTGATGCAGATGGGTAGAAAATATGACAAGTGGTTCATATTAAAGGAGAATTCCTAAAATCAAGAAACATCCTTAATTGCTGCAGTGGCTCAGGCGCTTTTGAAGACACCTTACAGGTGGAGAAATAATGTTATAACTGTGTTTCTTTGGAAAATATTTCAGAACATTATTCCTTTCGTCATTTTCTGGGATATTTCCTTTTTCGCAGGACTCCCTTCGCCTCGGCATTCAGAGGTTTCACTGTGGGCCTCGGATGCCTTTTCCCTCACCACGCCAAATGTCTTAGTTCATCACTACCGGTGGTAACATCATCAAGTGTTTTACTTTACAGCAGATGTTACTATCTTCCTGTATTTTTAGCACTCTGGTGTCTAAACTTGTCTAAGCCTGGTTAAACTATATGACAGCAGAACTTAAGCAGCCACCAGCATTTTGATCGCAATAATGTTCCCACCACTGTTACCACCAGAGTAGATTTACTGAAGTTAATTTGTTTGACAAGTCCAATGAATTAGAGAAGCGATTTGTCATAGAGTGTCATATTCCTTTGCGTATTTGTACCTTGCATAACAAAACGGGAACGTGGTCCAGTTCTAGGGCTCCATCACCCACCCCCTCCTCCTCCTCAGCGTCGCCAGCACTACCCAACACCGTCATTCAAAAAGGTAAACACATTTTATTTCATAACATATTCCAATATGTTCAAAATGTATTTTGACATGTTCTTCTTCCCTAGCTATGCCTATTTTCTAAACACCCTGGCACATTGTCAACACTGCTGATTCACTGTGGTCTTTCTTTGATTGCTGTGATATCAATTAAAATTGGAAAGATGTCACAAAGAAGTGTTGGGGAGGGGAGGAAATTGCATTTATGTCCTACAATACAAATGTATGTGCACATCTGATTATTCGCAGGATTACAAATTCATAACGTAAATTTAACCAAGGCTTACATACTGACAGTTGTGTAACTGACAATCGAACCCTTAAAAATGCTGCAGAGATTTCACTCAGTTACATAAATGAGCATAGGTGAATAATCAAATGCTGACATACTGATCTGCCAATTTCTTTTTTTCTTACACATGAGCCTTTTTGTTAAAGAAATGAGAAATATATGCCTAGAACACACATGTTGCAATTCTCACCAATAAAATAAAATAAACGCTCAATTAAAGCACATGTTAGAGACCTCTCCCTTTACTCTTTAAATGGAGATGGGCTTCACATGGAAATTAGGTTGGACAAAGAATTTGGGACTCCCTTCTCTTAATAGAATATGGAAGTTCTTTCAAGACATCTTCTGGGTTTTCTGTTCATCCAAACTTCTCTTGATCCAATGAGGTTGAAGGAGTCACAAGTATTACAAGCAGCTTACGCTGTAGCACGCAGTGTTTGTGTCTCTCATAGAAATGTTTTGCCACATTAGTCTGGTAATAGCAGTGCAACACAAAGTTTTCCATCATATGTCAGGATCACTGATGAAGTGGGCATTATCTTAGAAGGTTTAAGTGGGATACATATTACACCACCTGAGAGTCCACATGTAGACAAAAAATGGGACTTTCAAGGCCAAAGTTTGTAAACCTATTGCCAATATACACAACCTTTCCTTTTTTTTTTCCTCAGAAACTTCATTCATTGCAAACAGTGCTCATGTGATCCTACGGAAGTGCATAGAGAATAAATTATATTGAGAACATCCAGGTGGATTTGAAGTTGTAGACTTGGAGTAGATAGATTTTCATCTACATGGAAGACTCAGACTGAACACAAACTGGGCTTGGGGTATTTATTCAGACCTTGGAGGCTACTGTTTTTCTGCCTGTGCTTAGCAATATTGATACTATCACACGGCATTTGATCAGTGCATGTTCACAGATTGCACAAAAAAAAAGAACCTAGAACATACGCTTAGAGGAAGCCTTTGTAATGCAGTTATCCTCAGAGCATGCTGGGACTTGAGCGTGCCTAAAACAGCTCGAGGAACTGGACCTGATGCCCATAAAGCCCATAAACCTTTATAGTGGTCCATGCTCCCAACACTTAAAATTAATAGCTGTCGTTTATGGGCTGAGATAAGGTCCGTGCATCTGGTTATTTGGCTACTAATGTTCAACACCATGTCTTACGTGAAGATAAAAGATGTAAAAAAACCCCATATATGTATCACTGTCGTTGTTGGCTCTCTGAATATAATATAAAAATAGCTAAATCTTCCATATTCTAAAGTAATATAGTGAAAGTCTTAAAAGTTGTGAGTAGCATGAAAATGCTTGAAGGTGGGAGAATTTAGTTCCAATGTAACCTTCAACTTGCTTTGTGAAATCAGCTTGAAAATGGAGGATGAAAAAGAGCTACATAGAGAACAAATCTTATTTCAACAGAATTTTGCAGCATTTTATTTTAGTTTAAGATGCTACAAAATAGTCTCGATCAACTGTTTTTTTCCCCCCTCCCATAAGGTTCTACTTTAAGACCTCCATATGCTCAGTTTTAATAATTTGCTTCCAAAATCCAGGAATGATGCCAAATGTGAGTTATGGAAATATTATGCTTTTTATTAAAAAAAAAAAGAGAGAAATCCAAATCCCAGGTACCAAATCTCTGAAAAGCATGGGATGGAAAAAAAATATTTTTAATCGCATTCGCAGATTCTGTCTCTTTTCCTCTGGAAACAGAAACTGCTCTAATAACTTTGCTGCAAATGCTGTAGGGAAGTTTCCTCTTGTTGCCGTGTGGTTTTGTGAGCTACCTCAGTAGCTTGGCGCTGCTAACCATCACTTGCCAGGTAGCTGCCGCTCAGGTTCCTGCTGGCGAGGTGTCTCTGCAAAGGTGAGATGGACAGTTTGGAGATTTTTGTGCAGGGAAAAGAGGCGACTGCTTTTGCAAAAGTCATAGTTATGTTAGAGAACCAGGAAGACACTTATGGAAAAAGATGAAATTTCATCCTTTCATCATTTTTTGATTTTCTATTAGGACATTATTGGAAAGGCCTGTGGAGGAAGACTCACTGGGATCACCTCTTTAAACAGAAAAAAAAAAGAAAGTCCATTAACTTTGAGTAGACTGCTTAGTGAAATGTTCTACCTGCTAATTTGTCAGAGTATATTGACATCCAGCTTCAGAGCCTAGACACAAAGTATGAACAAAATCCTCTTCCCTGTGTGGGCAGAGGAAGACTACCCACTAAACACAGCATCATGCTGTACACCCCAGCAAAGGTGCTGAGATCTTGCTGAAGTTCTTGATGTTGACTCCATAACTGAGGTTTCTAGGACTCCCTAGGAGTGAGTGTTTCTTAACAGCCCTCTTCCAGCTGCAGTAATTCTTTACACGGTGTACGACGCCTGTATTTTAGCCATCGTCAGTCACTATTAGCAGATCACTATTAGGCTGAGAGAGTTGGGGCTGTTCAGCCTGGAGAAGAGGAGGCTCCGGGGAGACCTGATAGCGGTCTTCCAGTACCTCAAGGGGGCCTACAGGAAAGATGGGGAGAGGTTGTTCAGTAGGACAAGGGGTAATGGGTTTAAATTAGAAGGAGGGAGGTTTAGATTAGATATTAGAAAAAAAATTTTCACAATGAGAGTTGTAGAGCACTGGAACAGGTTGCCCAGAGAGGTGGTTGATGCCCCATCCCTGGAAACGTTCAAGGCCAGGCTGGATGGGGCTCTGAGCAACCTGATCTAGTCAGGGATGTCCCTGCTTCTTGCAGGGGGGTTGGACTAGATGACCTTTGAAGGTCCCTTCCAACTCTAACCATTCTATGATTCTATGATTCTATGATTCTATGATCTGAGCAAGTAAGGGCTTTTTGAGCTGTTACTTTGCATGACCAGATATCTCCTATAGCAATGCTCCTACTGCGTAGAGGCATGGAAGGAGCCAGAAATTAGGGGACTGCTGCTGCCCAGTGTCCTGTGTTACAGCACACAGCCCTTGGTATCATCTGGACCAGTGGAGAGTCTTCCCCTGTTTGCGTTGCTCAATGCATGCAGGAAAGCAGCTAAGTCAAAATTACATGAGGATCTTCAAACAAATGAACCCAGTGCCAGTATTTGCTATCCTGAGCAAGAAGGTTTGTAAGTTGAAAAGTGCTCTAGTAATCTGATTTTGGGGTCTGAATGAGCTGCAATAGCCATCTCCTGAAGATGTCAAGGGGAGTAATATCAAGCTGCTGCTGGTCATTATAGCAATGATGACAGAAACGACTGGAAACCGGAAGGCACCATCCAGAGCTTGTTGAAATTAGTGAAAACATTTCTAAATACTTTAATAGGCTTTGGCTCAGTCCTGGAGAGAGCGAACGGGGAAAGGAGAGTTGTTTCCGAGTGGAGTCAGAATAAGGGAGTGTAGCTGGAGTGAACACATATGTTCCTACCATATGGGTGGAGAGCTCTGGGATTTCTGCCATATTGGTCCTGAAGTCAAATACAATTTGTTTTTCTAGTTCAGACAAACTAGATCCTCAAGTGAAGAATATTTAACTTCAAATGAATGCTGAGTCCAGTGTCTTCAGAGATCGATTTGTAAGCCCATGAGCCCATCTAGACTGTGAGAAAGAGAGCAGATCCTGGGCTGACTGGGCTTGATCCATAGTTATGATGGCAAAGCTAAATAATTCTCTATCCAAAATGCTATATTTTCTTTGCCTGTATTTGTCATTTTTTTTAAAGATCTGATTTGCTTATTTTTACTTTTCATAGATGCAGATGTCACTTTTCAGTTGTTCTATAGGAATTGTATTCTGTAGACACTTTCAATGAAAGGAAGAGTTTAGCAGGAAGCATTGTGGGGTACAGATCACCTATACAGAAAACATTGCAGGTCTACTTCAGTGAAGTACTACATTTATTTACTTAAATTTATGTTGGGACTGATGTCCAGATAACTTAGTTATATGTGTTTCTCTGCATATCATAAAGTTGGTGTCCTTATAATAATGATTTTTAATTATTTCCGGGCAAAGCCCTGCATTCAATATTTTTTTTTTTTTTTCCTTAGTAAAGACTAGCTAAGAACTTCTGCTTTGGCCAGTGTCTCATTCACAGACCATTATGTGCTCATGTAGTTAGTAATGGTTGAAACTTTAACAGCCAGAAGATCATAGAATCATAGAATGGTTAGAATTGGAAGGCACCTTCAAAGGTCATCTAGTTCAACCCCCATTCAAGGAGCAGGGACATCCCCGACTAGATCAGGTTTCTCAGACCCCCATACAGCCTGGAATGTTTCCAGGGATGGGGCATCCACCACCTCTCTGGGCAACCTGTTCCAGTGTTCTACAACTCGCATTGTGAAAATTTTTTTCCTAATATCCAATCTAAATCTACCTCCCTCTATTTTAAAACCGTTACCCCTCATCCTACCACAACAGGCCCTATTGAACATCCTCTCCCCAAGTCCTTCTCCTCAGGGCTGCTGTCAGTCCAGATATGTACAAAAATACATGAAATTTTAAAAAACAATTTTGGTAAAGAAGTTTTTCGAAGCCAAAAACATGATATAGTTAGTGAACAATCTCAAATGATTCTTTATCTGTCTAAGACAGTTTCTCTCTGTGTGTATTGCAAACACAGGCTACTACTACTTTAGGTTAAAAGAAGACGACGTACAGATTTGCTTAGATTAATTTAGACATAATTCAGATGGACCAGGGTGTTGTTTGAGAAAGTGATTAGCACGAAGACTACTAGCCGCAAATGCGTTTGATTGACATGTGTTTCAGACTGCAATTAATTAACAATATGTTTCTCTTATGTCACCAAGAATTTTTCACATGACAGTGAACATACAACTTTAATTCAAACAGCACCTCTGAGGTGGGATGACCCAAATTTTTTCCACCCGAAGGACTACTGCATTTCTCTTCTGATCCCTCCCTGCCAGTCTGTCACAGAGCAGCAGCCACTTACTCCTCACTTGAGGAAGGGTGATAGGGAACAGCTCCTGTATCAAGTGGATGGGGGAGAGAGGAAAAAAAAACAAATGCATGGGCCATGCAGATAACTCTGGTGGCAGTAATAAGGAGGGCTGATAACATGACACAGAAAAGTATAAGCTAATTTCAGGGAACACTGGCAATTTTTTTTTTTTTCTCTAATACTGGTGGTCTAGCATGTTTTGTTAAAGATAGAGTTGTCCAAAGCCTAGATAAGCACAAGACATTACTAGGTGAGATTTCGTGGTGCTTTCTGGACACAGCACAGCATCAGTTTGTAAATCAGCTCATGAAGAAGCTGACAACTGTGTAGAGAAAGTTGGATTAGAAACTGTAATTTTGAGTTGTTATGATGTGCCGGATAACCATCAAAACTGGACAAAACAGCGAAGTCCATAGCTTCCATGGCAATCCCAGCGGACTGCAACAGGCATAGGAGTGGTCAGCAGGGAGCTGCTCCAGGATGCAATCCTGCCTCAAAAACACGCTTCTTAAAAAAAAAAAAAAAAATGAGGCATCTACAAAACAACTCAAAAGAACTGCATCACCTACAAAATAAATAAAATGTAGTGTTATTCTGTATTTTTACTTCAGTTTCTCCAACTGTATGAATATGGGTAATCCATTTGCCTTCTGTAGGAATTTTCAAGACTTTCCATAGGAGTTTTTCATTTGGAGATGGAAGAGTGCTCGATCTGGGACAAGCTCGTGACTAAAGGGCTTGCTATTGAGGCAGTCAGTCCCAGTTCCTGCACTGTGGTTGTTTAATGCTTCCCGTTATGAGAGACACTTGCGAGCTTTGCTGAGAGGTTTGAGAAGTTTTAACACCTCTTTTGGAAACAAGAGTTTGGAGTTTGGCAAGGAGAATGCCTGTGGGCTGGAGAAGAGCCTTTGTCCCAGATATAAATATCTGAGATATAAATATCTGCTGTGGTTTGTCTTCCTCATGAAAATTTGGGCAGACTGTCAAAAGAATAACTGCACATGAATATGCTCATCGAAGTCCAGACCTCTGCCGCTGCCAGAGCAGTAGCAGCAGCGCTACGTGCTGCAATGGAAAAGTGTAGATATGGCCTGGATGCTCCAGCTGGGGTGGGAAAACTAAAGCTAACAGGTCCAGAGCTGCTCGGATCATGCTCTGGAGAGATGAGTATCTTTCAATGGATGTTGTGCTAGAACACTAGGTTTGGGGAGCAGGCGGAGCTCTCTGTAGACACATTCCAAAAACTGATCTGGATTCAGCACTCACCTCTCTATGCTGCAGCTACACCTCTGGATTTGGGAAGGGGAAAGGAGGAAAACACCCACAGGCAAGTTCCCTGTGGTGAGCAGCTGGAAGAGGGAGAAAGAGACGTGTCATGTTTACCATCAACACATGCAACCAAATACAGACTTTTGTTGCACTATAATGCTATATTTTCCCACCAGTGGGTATGAAACAGAATTAGTGTTGCAGGAGGTCCCATCAATCTGATGCTGCCCAGGGATCCAGAGACACATCTCACCATCCTCCTGCAAAGGGCTCAGAAGTCCTCAACAGCCAGCTGGTTGGCCGTCAGAGCTAAGGGCAGGAGATACCCTCATTCAACATCTTAGCCAAGACAAAGCTCTTCTAACAACGCGGCTCTCCTAGTATTACACTGCAATATTAGCCTTGGCCCTGAGCCCAAGTCCTGATGTGGGATTTAACTCACTCTTCTCGCCCACAGATGAACAAGTAATCCTGGCAATACACTGCAAATGGGCTAAACAGACATAAATCCTGGAATTATTAACATGTATCCAAAACTGTCCTAAAAATACAAAGCCTATACCCCTCTTGTATTAGCACTAGAAAATATTCATGAAAGTGGCAGCCAGCCTATGAAAGCTGCTATTTTATCCATATATATAATCTGGTTTTTTTATGTCTCTGCTGTTCAGTTTTGTAAACAGCTGGTAACCAACTGTATTTCAGATTTGAACCTGATAACTTCTCCTCTCTTGCTCATTAGATAAAAATAGCAAAGTTGTTGGGCTGTTTTTTCTTAAATCAAAGAAAATATTGAAATTCACATATTTCTCCTCTTAACATAACCCCCTGGAAATGCCTTACATAACCATGTAATGAAGATTACAACTGCATTGTCAAAAAGGAGCCCAGTGCTAAAATTTGTTACAGAGACATTAGGGTAAGTGCTCCCAATTGTGAGCAGGTGGTACAAACACGAACCCTACTGAGATATAATGAGATGTGTATACATGGGAAGTTTAGGAACCTCCTGTGCATCTTTTTGAAAATGACATAAAACAACTTGCAATTAAACTCTATTTGATGCCAGATGAGAAACAAATGTTTGGGGGAAAGTAGTTTTTAATACAATAATAATTCACTTTACATGTGCATGCCAGCAGCTTTGCATGCTACTTCCCCAACCAGCAAGAAGCCTTACAATCATTCAGCAGGGGATGAGATCTTCCATTTCACATATCTTTACAGGGATGTTTCCTCTGAATGGTTGCATTTGCACAATGGCACCAACTCTACGTGCCAGGTCTGCTTTTACACTTACCCCGACCAGAGAACTTCAGCAGATATTTAACTCTAAGGACACCAGCATTGCTTGTTAAAGTAATAGAAGGAGCTCTGTTGAAGCCAAAGGATGAATGTGCTTTGATGAACTGAAGCTTAAGGTGCAGGACAAGCCATTCCCACACTGTTTTTTTTGAGTGAGATGCAATGGGAAGTATGACTAGTGTTTCCTACAGAACTGGTTTTATTTTCCTTGAAAAGCACTAAAGCTGCACAACATGTATCTACAAGTGGCATCTGTGATATTCAGAAAGGCATCTCAATTTTTCAAAGTACACAGGGTTTTTTTTCTGTCTGTAAGTGAAATTATCTGCCCCAGGAAGGCACAGTTCCTCGGATCCCATATGAATATACCCGGTGGGGCACAGCCTGCAAAGGCTGAGTAGAGATGACGCTGTTACCTTTGTATTCATAGAACATATTTTTGCCCAATGCATCCTCTTTCCACTGCTTTCCCAAAGTGGAAAAATGAATCTAAATAACGTACTGGATCTGCTTTTGTAAGTTTCTCTGGAACTAAAAGAAGATAACTGCCATAAAATACGTATATAAGGCCAGTCTCCTGCTCTAAGGAATCGCATGACTGCAGTAAACAACACAGTTAATGGTATTGCAGCCACCACTTGTTTCTGTTAAAATTGTTAGAAATACTAGTTTCTGTACCATAGTTTGTAACTAGTTGGAAAAAAACGAAACAAAAGACAAGGCAGTCTGGTAGGTTTGTTGACAAAGGATTAAAGATTAATATGTTGCTGAAAAGTACGCTTCAGTAAGCCACATTTTTCCCTTAATTCCCTGTAGATCTTTGTTATATTTTCATGTTTATAGGCACTCCTAAATATCCTGAACTTTTCACAGCAGCATGAAACAGTAAGGAAAAGAGAGGGAAGAGCTGGAAGAAGCTTCTGCAATGCATCATTTGACAGGAAGTCAAGTTATCAGAGCAAAGCCGTATAGGTATCAATCTTACACCCATATATGGTGTATGTCCCCCTTACCATACAGATATGAAAGGGCCATTAGGGCCTCTTATCAGCTGTATATTGGTGTAATTAAAGGGTTTGATAGCATTAACCCGAACTGTGAAAGTCTCCAGACAATGCACTCTATCAGTCATCCGACCCTTGAGTTTAAACAGCTACAGCAAGAAGACTTTCTCCTCTGCTTTCCAGAGGACACACTCAGCAGCCGAGTTCAGTGGCCTTTTAAAGGAAAAGCCTTGATTTTCCTCCCTTAAAAGCAAACTTTTCTTTTTAATCTAGCCTTCTACTTCAATGACAGAAGAAATAGGGGGGAAAAAAAGCATCTTCTCTTCCTCAATATATTGTTATATTTTGATCAATATCTGATGTAGGGAACTGTAGAATTCATGCTTTTTTTTTTTCTTCATGTGTTTTAGTAGCTGTACCATGTTTTTCATTTTAGCTTATGTTGTTTTGTGGTCAAATGACATGTGAGAATTTAGTAACAGTATGTATTTCTTGGGTCCTTTTTAGGTCTTTGCCTGTTTACCCAGGAAAGACTAATTCTTTCTATCACACACTAAGAAGTTCACATTTAATCTAGTAGCCTAAGCAAAACCTGGAACTAACGATTTAATTGCCTTTTTGTCCCGTTTCTTTCTTTTCTTTCTTTTTTTTTTTTTTTTGTGCTAAAGAAAGCCTATTATTTGCTGTCCCAAAGGCCTGCTGCATTTACAGCACAGATGATAGGGGACAACAAAGCCACTAATCATCAGGAAGATTTAATCAACATTTTACTTTGGGGAATTTGGATACAACTTTAATTCTTAGCAAAGACCAGTCCATGATCTTGTTTAAAAACATAAATTTATAAATAAAATAATTAATTAAAAACTTGAAAATTATACTGCTTGAAATTGTTCTTAAACAGATTTTTAATTTTCAATTATGACTCTTTTTGCATCTAAAATTTTAAACATTTCCAAGAAAAACAGCTTTTTATCAGGATTTTTGTTTCACATATTGTATTTTTAAAAGACTGCCCTGCCTGAACCAGAATAAATAATGCAAAATCATTTCCAATTTAGTAACTAGGTAGCTGTCTTTGGGCAATTCCCACTGCAGCCTTCTCACTCCTAGTTTCTCATGGTCAAAAGTAACCTCAACCTATCCTACTCCCAGTCAGCCACACCTCTGCAATGTCTTCTTATCTAAAGTTCTGAACAGTTCATTAAATTCCTAAGGAATCTTCTAAGTCCTGTAAAATTCCTCTCTTTTTTCTTTTTTCTTTTTTTTTTTCCCCTGTTTCTGCTCTCTAGCAGATTGATATTTCATGGACTTCTGCCCTTTCCTCATTTGTTGCATTACACAGAAAGTCTTTTATTTATATTCCATAAAAATACATACACCACCCTCTCCCTCAAAAATCCCCCCAAGGACTGTAGTCCTTGATACATGTAAGGAATACAAATTTAAAATTTGCAGAAATCTTTTCCTCCAGATAACTAGAGTTCAAATATCATTCACCAAAATCCCTCTGCTTATCTATCTATCCTCCTGTGCATCTACCTATTTTGTATTTATATTAGACACAGTACTGACAGGAAATGTAAAGAAAAAAATCTGGCAGAAGTTGTTATAGCCAGATGTAATGTATGCTTTTTCCATATATAGTAATGCAGTAAAAATGTAATTTGACTTTACATTAAACGAAACATCATGTTTAAATTTTTCTCTAATAGAAACCTTACTCTATATCAGTTACAATGGATCAAGTAGCATGAAAGTTTAAAATAAGAATTTTAATTCAGCTGGAAAGCGATGAAGGAGACTTTGGTAAACATTATTGTTATCTGTGCAATAGGCAACTTGAATGCTTACGAATGAATTGTAAATTAACTACGCTGATAAAACAAACAGCTGTGCATGGTCCTACAAGATTGGGATGGAATCATCATGCTGCCCTCAGCTAAAATATAATATATAATATCTGTCCTAGAGGGTAACTTTACTCTCATTCTCTAAACAGAGAGAGCTTGCCGTTGATGTGGTAGAAATGATATCAAAAAATTTACCCAAATGAGTATGATTGTAGCTTGGTCTGGCAACTAGCATGGAGGAATGATGTTCTGAACAGTGAATCTGCAGTTAACTAGGTGAATTCTAATGATTTTGACGGGGTTTTGATAAGCCAGCCCAAAAGTGTGTTTTGTGTTACACAGGCACAAATGAATGATAGCAAATGTCCTCCTAGCATGGATTTTTCCTACTTTGAATATGTGCTATATGACAGTCATACTTATTCCAGGAAAAGGTATTAAAAGTCAAGTGAACATGAGTGCTGAATTTGAGTATCAAAGATGTTTGCAAAAGTTCTTAATAGCAAACGTCTTTAGTCAGAAAAGGACAGAAATAATGCCATGAGACTTATCTGCCGATTACAACTAACCAATACAATTCAAGGAGCTCTGAATATGCATAAAGAACCATTTGCCATTCATCTGTCACATTAAAGGGATAATTAGTGAAGGATGTCACATTAAACCCTTAGCAGAAAGAGAGATGGTGTTCAGGAAATATTTCTTGTATTGTGAATTTTTTAATAAACCCCAAACTCTACATATTAAATTTTGGTGTTTGCTGGACAGTCTGAGTACCATGTAGAAATGGAAATTCTTGCAGAATTATAACAATTGTTACTGATAAAAATAGAAAAGGGACACACTAATTTGGTTGCAGTTCTCCCAAATGACACCACTATGCAGGCAGCAAGAAGGAATGAAGCCCCTTACTCAGACTGTTATGTTAACCATCGAAGAGGGAAAGAGGCATTTGCATTCTTGCCATCTCCTATTAAGATTTGCTATTTATTTGCTTGCATATTGGTTAGTTGGTTGGTTTAGAGGCTACAAAAACTTAGCAAACTTCTTATGTCAGGTCCTAGGAAGTGATGAGCAAGGGCCTGAAATATTCCTGGTGTCACAGAAAACTATCTCTGCACTCCAAGGATCAACATAAATCCTGCATCAATGGGTTGGGTATCATTCCTTACCACTGTAAAATAACACCCACCCCTCCTGCTAAAGGCATTGGGAAGTTTGGGATATATGAAGGAATTCAATGAAAGCCTCTAAGAATAAGATACGTGTCATTAAAAAATTTAAATAATAAGACTAGAAGTATTTGTATTGTCCAGGAATTTTTTTTTTGTAGCTTTAAAACTACATATAACCACACCATGCTGCCAGAGTTAGTGTTATCTTTGTCAGCCTCAATGAAGAACTCAAGGAATAAGTGAGGATAGAAATTTTTTTTGGCTTATACTTTTTCTAGAACGTAAGTAGGAGCAGAAGCCGTAGAGATTTGTCTGAGGCCAGCTTAAACCCCTATATTTCCATTGATCTGAAGCTGACCTCACTGTTTGAGGTAGTCATTGTGCTACCATTACCCAGCACTAAATGTAGCCAAGAGATACAAGACATTTAAAAGGTATCATTTTTTTTTAAATAACAATACATTAAAATAACATCAACTGTAACTTTTAAGTAAAAAAAAAAAACCCAACATGAATGCTGTAGCAAATACTCTAAATATTTTCGGTCTGACCCAGAATTGTTTTAAATCTGGAAATTAGTAGTCTTATGGAAAAAAAAAAAAAAGAGGAATTAGGGAAAATAATCACATATAAAGAGTATTATTAGAATAATTTAATATTCTAGTTACTAAAGAGTGCTTAATTTTTAAAATCTCCTTGCTGTTTATCACAGCTAATAGAGAGACATATGAGAGCAAAAATGAGGGTGTCAATCTATTACACCCACTTTGTTATCAAGAGTAATCACCGTGTGAAATCCGGGATTGAAGAAATAATGCTAATTTGGAGCCTGCAGAGAGAGTAGCAATACAACCTGTGGCTCCCATTGGCCACAGGCTTGTTCAGGATGGGCTGGGACAGAAAAAAAAATGGTACTGTGCTTCAGCATCTCAAGTCAGGGGACTAATCAGGGTAACAAGAGTCAGAGCAGCACTCAGGTTGCTCCAAATGCATTATTTTTCTAGAAATTTATTCTGAGATTTGTTCTTATTCTAGGACTTCTATTTTTTCTTTTATTTGTCTGTCCCTTCTTTTTTCTGCTGCCGATGCACAAAATGCCGTTCCAACACATCTAGGAAGGCAATACATCATTTTTTGCTTCTGTAAAAGAAGTCCTGATGGGTTTTTAATTATATGTTCCTTGGCTCGATCTTTATATTTCAAGGTAATTACAGATAAAAGTATTACAAGAACCTTTACATAGCTTTCTACTTCGTGCCATTCTCACCTTCGCCAGAACAGGCTACAAGGTGAAATACAATAATGAAAATACATCTAACTTCTTAATTTCACTAGTTCACTAATAAGCTGGGAACATCAGAAATTTTAGTCAGATTCACGTTTTTTAAGAATACACGTCATTTTGCATTCAGCCCTCTGTACACATAACCTAATTCATATTATCTGATGCACAGATAATCAGATCTGCAACCAAAGAAGTGAACTTTGAGACCTACAGTCTTTTATACTGTTTGTTTGAAACTGCCTGTTTGGTGTCTGAGAATTATTTTAGAATTTTCAATGCAAAACATAATATATCGCACTACTATTAAAGCTGCTACTTCTAGGAACAGACCACAAGGAAAAAAAAATCCTCCGACAATTTCTGGTTAATTATTAAGCAATGAATTATATCTCAAAATGTTTTCAGAGTCTACAGGCGTTTCTGATATTGAATTACTTGCTTCTGACTGGAGATGAGACCAAAGCTGAACACCCTTGAAATCGATCTTTGCTGCTGACACCTCCTTATCAGTTGCCCCATGCAGTTCTTTGTTGTGGGGTTTTTTTCATGCATATTATGTCACTTCAGGAGGTAACGCTCCTGACTTTGCAGGGTGGCATGGGACTGTCGAGAACAAAAAGCAGCTTCATAAAAGATGATAGAGTGATGAAAACTGTAGATTTCTCTGTCAGTTTGCATAGGTAAGGACTAGGGGTTCCTATGAGAAAGACATATCCTTGATGCAGTTTAATCAAAACCTAAAGCATGCACATCGATGAGTGTCGTACTTTCCATAAGTTCACTTTAAAGCTAAAAAAAAAAAAAAAAAAAATCCAAATAATTTTTTTCATAACACCTAGAAACAGTACTCAGTCCACTCCACGTCTGAATAAGAAAGTGTCTAAGAAATAAGGAATTTAATTCTGAGCTCTTAACAAAGCAATCAGGCATTACGGATAGCATAACTGTTAGACTGCAGATCTTTTACCTACACTTCAACAGCAGCAGATCATTTTCAGAACTGTGAAGTCTAAAACATGTCATCTGAACATTTGGGGGGCTTATTAAATCTATGAAAACAGAAGCAAGATATTTTCCACAGTCTTATGCTAACTGCTCCTATCTACAGAAAATGTGTAAACATCCCTCAGTTGGATAGTGATCTCCCTTTGTAACTTTGCATTTCCTGAGACAGCCTTCATCACTAGCTACTGGAAGAGGAAGAGTGGATCTGGAGACCTATGACCCCCCCAGAGCAGTATGGCCTCAAGCTGGACAATAACAGACATGTACTTTGAGTTTATACTTGTCTGTCTGACTGATACTAGCCCATGGATACCTTTGAGGTGTATAATTTTAAAGCCAGGAATGGACTATTATGATTATATATTATTATTATCTTGTTTGACCATAACACGTGAGAGAGCCTTATCCAGTAATTCCTGCATAAATCCCAAATAATTAATTGAAATCTCATTATATTTTAGGCTTGTTCATAAACTGTTCACAGTAAAGTAAACCTCTGGCACTATGATTTTTATTTCCTTGCAGAAGGATTTTTAGTGACAAGAAATTTCCTGTTTCTATTCTCATAGAGCTTGCCACTGTGGAATCTGTGGAGAAAAAAAAATGGAGGAATTATTTCACTTTTGGAAAAGTCTTGAAACCAGAACATGGTCTGAAAGCCAAGGTGTCCCTAGGTTGGATGACAATGTAGTTCAGTCTAGTAAAATAGCATCCCAGGCTAGTTACAGCACGGTTTGAGATTATCATTGCTTAGGTAATGATCTAGCACCTCGACCTCTTCCAAGGGGCATCACTTCAAGAGGGACTTCAGTTCTCACACGCACGAGACGGAGAGCAGCCGGCATAGCAAAGGAATGCCATTTGCTATCACAGTTTGAGGTCCTCCTGATACAGAGATGTCTTCTTCCATACCGTGATAGGGCCTGGGAACCTCTCGCTTGAGTTGGAGCTGACAGTTTGCAGACCAGAGACCCAGGTTATGTTTTCAGCACTCACAAAGCTCTGCTCTCTTTGATGAGAAATATGAATCCCAGCATTTTCCGACTGTCAGCTCGAATTGTTTCTAGGGAAAGCATGGATAGCGGGCTACAGCAACACCGTGCTTTCGGCTTGTCATTGAAAAGGTTTCTACACAATACTGAATGGATTCCAGATTTCTCACAAGAGAAAACCAGCAACAAAATACACGTGTGCTTCACTCAGGAAGGGGTCTCATTCCGCCTTCTCTGTTTCGATGACCTAAGAATTGGAGTATCTTAACATTGCACTCCTGACCGCTCGAGTGGGTTGTGTATATCTAACGGCCTCTTGGGTAGCTTCTCAGGTACTGACCGTGATGTACCGGGTGGCAACACGAAGCTCAGCTTCAAAGGCTGCCTGAGATGCTGGGTAAATCCTCAGATGGCAAATTTAAGGAGAGATCCATGTTGCCATGGCTACGCTGCTGTTAACTCAAGAGGAGAGTTGGGGATGATCTGCGGTGGCATTCCTTCTTCTTGTGGATGTACTTTTGAATCCCTGCCTGTGCCAAAGAGCATCAGAGCATCTCCAGTTGGAAGACAGCTTAGGTTGGAGCTGGGGAGATGGTGGTGGTGAAGTGAATAGCAGAAGCCTAAACAGATACCCAAATGCACCATCAGTACCTACATCCTTACAGCACAGCAGTGTTATAAATTATAATGGGGCCAGTCTGGACATTAGCTTTTGAAGGACTGCGCTATTCAGATTCAATAAAAGCAGTTTTTCATCCTTTTCTTTGGGAGAGTCAGCTCAGTTAAAAGACTTTAGCTACGTGCATTCACAAAAATAAACAACATGTTAATTTCCCCACATTCACTGCCTACAACTTTCTCTATTCTTGTTTCTCTAGAGCCAAAAATGCAGTTCCTACCTAGAACAGAGCAAACTGGGAGTCCAGTTGCCTTTACGACACGGGAATTAAAAAGAATCTTCTAAGCTATTAACAGTTTCGTTTATTCATTTAAGATTATCTTGGATGCTCAGTACTCTCAACATGTTTTTGCCAGACCGACACCTTAAAAGCCATTATCAGGACTCTGAAAAAGAGCAAAAAAATGTAAGCTACAGAAAAATTACAAGTAGCACATAAAAACCTGTTCTCTTGTTTTAAGTACTCAGGAATTTTGCCTGAACTGAAGGGTAATACAGGCACCAGCAAAGAAGCCAGGAGAACGGGAAAGCTGCATTCAAAATCCAAGTCCAAATTAAAGACGCAAGTGAGCAAATAGGAGAAAAATATTTTTTATTGCTTAAGAAAATAAACTGTTTAACAATAAGCAGTCTTCTGAGGCTGCAGGAGCATCAGTATTTCAGGCCACACTATTTTCAGTTTGACATACACAGAAGAGGTGATACAACAGGCCGTGATGGGAAGATAGGTTTGGCCCACCATGAACAAATGTGCATGGTCGACAGGTGGATCATTGTTCAGTGCATGAAACAGTTGGCTGAAAATATTTTGCTGGAAAAACAGGTTCCGTGAAGAGTGTGGAAAAGGTCTGGGACAAGCAGACACGTAAGGGAGCTGGTTGCAAGGCGTTGGTACTGTGTGCCGTTTTGCTGCTCACATCTCGTAGGGCTCAGGGAGTATTCTAAGGCACCTTTTTCTACCAAAGCAGAAGGTGAAGGTTAAAGGCTGGCCACTGTGAAGGGTTCCTCAATCTCACAGAGGCATTCTTACAATCTGTAATTAGATTGCTTAGTTAGAGCCTAGAAACCATAGCACAGCGTGAGGATCACACCTAGGATTTCAAATTCACCTTTTATTTCCCCTTAAGTACCCCGTTCAATCTCCACTTAAGGTAATGGGAGCCTTTCTCTTCAGCTTCATTGACTTTTGGTCAGGCTGTAGTATATCCTACTTAAGAAGCCACAATCTTATATCATCTTTAAAACTGGTTAGGCACTGTTTAATGGATCAGTAATGGCCAAGGGCAGAATAATTAAAGCAGTATCTCAGTGGACTTAAGGAATTAGAAGAAAATGGAGATTTATGGAAAAAAATTCATTGTAAGAATGAAAACAATTTTCCTGCAATTGATCTGATATGCAGATGAGTGCACCTTTAGTCAAATTCATCTCTCTCCTCTCTTATTTAACAGAGGACTTGACCCCAAATCCATTAAAACAGGGGAAATACAAATGTAGATATATCCATATTAATTCACTACCTTCTAATTCCACATTCAGCTTTCCTCATTTTCTCATCTTCATCAAATACTTCTTTTGGTGAATAACAGTAATGCCCAAAAGTGTGCATCTTTGAAGTGCTGTTCAAATATCAGATCCTCCCATCCTACTTGCATTACAAAACCATGTTTCAGGAGCATGCTGTTTAACCTGGAACCCCATCAGCATTTAAGTCTTGCAAACAGGTGGAGAAACTAAAAATAGGTAAAAAAAATCTGTGAACCTATAAGTACAGCATCCACACTGCTATGGCATTGTTATCCCTGATTACACGAGGCTCAAAGACGTGGCAATACAGCAAAGAGTGTTACAGAAGGTTTTGGAGATCTGCTGTGTGCTAACTTACAGTCTGTAACTTAATTAATGATGGATGAAAGGGATACCGTAGAAATATTCACATATTCAGATCAAGTTAGGAAGCTGACATGAGAAGTATGGTGCCCGCTCAGTAGCCAGCAGTCAGGTGTACCAAAGCAAGCTGAACACGCACATGAAATGTGCACACGTGAAATCTGAACACATGAAGTGTGTGCACATGCTCACATACACCCATATTGCACACCCTGTTGTGGAGAGCTTCTGAATACAACTGACGTCTCAACTTCAAACCATTGATGGGAACTGGAGGGGTTACTGACTAAGGATAATTAGAACCCTGTCCCAGGTTGCCCAGAGAGAGGTGGTGGATGCCCCATCCCTGGAAACATTCCAGGCCAGGTTGGACGGGGCTCTGAGCAACCTGATCTGGTTGGAGATGTCCCTGCTCCTTGCAGGGGGGTTGGACTGGATGGCCTTTGAAGATCCCTTCCAACCCAAACCATTCTGTGATTTTGTGATTCTATGATAATTCCCCCACATAGAGACTGTGATGTGGGTAGTTGCTGAATGACATGTAATGGTATCATGTCATTCAAGACTCAGAAGATGGTGTGGTCTGCTGCAAACGTAAGTTAATACAGCTTTCAAAGCACAGCAGAAAAATGCAATCACCCACAAACACGTGGTTTTCTTCCAGGGCTACAGTATTTCTGACTGCCAGATCAACCACCAAAACCAATTTGGACCAGCCTGGAGGAAGTGTAATACATTGTCATACATCACATCTGAACCAGGCTTTCGCACTCTTTAATCCGTTTGGCCCCTCTAATCTACTCCACTAAAGCTGGAAGTTTCTGAAGAAAATAATTTTCATTTCAAAGGCTGGAAAGAAGAACATACTTTATGCTGCCAGTCATGCCAGCCATTATTGATTGATTTGTGCAGTTAAGAAAGCTTAAAGTTGTTAATTGCTGTTTTCTGCTTGTGTGTATTTTTATGGTGTGAGCTAACGGCAGGAAGAGATAAGGATGGTTCTGCTGAAGGCCGAGAACAGTGTGGACTGCTAAGCAGTAGCATGTGTGAGCAGAAATGAATGACTGAGAAAAGAAGATCTAGCGAGATGTAATTAGCTTTGAACTACAGCTTCCTCTTCATTTTCAGTCAAATGTGTTCAGAGGAGTATGTGTCTTTTGTTGGGAAGGTGCCAAGTAAAGACGGGTGGTAGCATTTGCACGGCAGTGGAGAATGAAGCTGAGCAACATTTCTAGGTTTCGTTCCAAGATATTTGGACAAACACGAAAAACATTTTGAAAGTACTTATGGGCAGAGATTTTTTTTTTCCCATGTTAAAGTTTTGTTCATTCTTAGGAAATTTTTATTCTGTTCTAAAAGACAGACCACCTCTTTCCTCAAAAAAAAAAAAAAAGTCTGGAAGTCTCTAAAATAATAATTTTTCTTTTTTAATTTTTAAAATTCTAGTGTCTTTAAATGAAGGTCAACAGAGAAATATGCAGATGGTCATTCTGATTGTTTTCTCAAACAATCCAGAGAACAGAGCATTCGATGGCTATTTAGGACTGCAACATTTCCTTCCTTCGCTTCTCCATATCCGAATCCCCTCCACACTGATTCTATTGTACTTAATATCTCCCATTGTTCCTCCTTATTAGGCAGTTTTATTTCTGCTCATTGAGGAAAATGACCTAATAAAAGGAAATTTTGAATAATATAAGATTTTTTTTTTCCATAGGAAATTATTTTCCATTTCTTGGACCTAGGTTTATTTTGCTCCATTCACGAGAACATCCTGTCCAATCACTGATGAAAATTAAATCTTAAACAGAATTCAACTCATACTATAGCATTTTTCCAGCTAAGCGGTCTCTCCGTGTCCTCACCAAGATGCCTTTCTCCCAGATGCCAGTGGATTTCTCGTTAGAGAGAGTCTATCAGGAATGGAAAGCTGTTGACTTCTCAGTCCATCCCTGACATTTTCAGCTGGGGAAAAGAGAAGACCAAGACCTTTCTCCAAGTCTTTTAGGATCTCCTAGTTAACAAGTCTTCCCAAATACAAGAGACGCCCATACTGATGTTATGAGTTGAAATAAATGTTCCAGAATCCCTCTGTCCATAAAGATTTACAAATACAGTTAAGCCAGTTGCATGAGTCATTACACTCTTAAGAGCAAGTGGTAGCAAAGAAAAACTTTTGTTCAATTCCCTTTTGACAGCAAATCCATTACTGTGATGCACCACAATGTTCACACAGCCTCTGATGAGTGGTTTTACCATTTCAAACTGGTTAAAACACTCACATTCATAAAATATTAAACAACTTCGCTTTCTCCTGCAGGAAAGCAGAGGGAATCTTCTTAATTCATTTACAGAGGTCTGACTCAACTGCCACATTCATTGCATTACTTAATCAATTCCCATACATATAAAAACTTATTTCCCGCCAAATGTGTCCAAATTAATTGTACACTTTGGTGTAAAGTTCGTAAGGTCTGTTGTATGGCATGTATATTCTGATACTAAATGTATTTTCAAAGTATTTTTAATCATTTCCAAGAAATTGTACGTGGATTTTGAACTTTTTCAAAGAAGCCAAGTTCTTTAACCAAGAACTTTATATAATCTTGTTAAACAAAGTTTTAAAAAATTATACCATCTAACTACAAGAGTTTTCCTCTTAGAATAGACTCAGCGTATTATATGCTGGCAGTAAGTGAGCTCTCTTATTGCATGAGTTAACTAGGGCTAACTTACCACGGCACATGACATTATGAGTCAGCGCTACAAATCTGATGTAGTTAGGAAATTCTCCATAAAAAAACTGAAGTGGAAAAGCATATTCCCTGTCTACATATAGGAATTCATATATCTAATTCAGATTTCTGCCCTACCTTATATTTTATGCTTGTGTGTTGGCTCCCAGACCATTTTCTGCAAAGGCTCACTGGCATCTGGATGCATTATTCCAAAAGGCAGCAGAACTGGAGTCTTTTTCCCATTGACTTCTGTGAACCAGCCAAAATCAGAGTTCGGCTCCGTCTCAGACTGGAAGACTCCCTAAGCAGTCATCAGATTGTGTCCTTCCTCTTTGGTTCCCAGCAATGTGATGGCTTATGAAGGATTTGGACAGTTTTTAATGAAAGTGTTGTACTGACATTCACACATGCATTAGCCATGTATGGCAATTTTACCTTTATATTTTCATTTACTGTACTGTGAAAGTAAAGTTCATTTTACCTCCACCTTATGATTTCTTTACATGACATAAGGTCTTCTCCCATTATTCAATAGAAATAGTCTTTCTTAGTATGATTGTTACTCTTTAGAGTATTAAATTAACCACTCTAATCCCATGTTGCTAGCAAATGTCAGGAAATTCTCTTTTTTTTAAATCTTTCTTCCTTTCAGAATAAGGGGGAGATTAGGGTAGACACCAAAGATTTCAACATTTGGCACATTGGTTTAATTCAAGTTCTCTGCATTCACTTGAAGGAAAACAAGAAAGTAAGTCTCTAAGATTTACACCTTTATTATGTGTTCATAACTAGAAAAAAGTGCTTAAAAGCATCAGCTGGTTTAGTACATGCACATTCACCTAAATTAACTATTAGCAGTAACTGAGAAGGGTGACCAATATGTGTGGGTCTATAAGGCAGTAGGTCCCAACAGCAGCTCTGGAGATGCCCACCAGCTCCATGCCTCTGCTTGAGGCCCGTTAGCAGTTACCCACTTCTTTGCTTAAATACGCTCTGACTGCTGGATGTCCTTCTCCATCCCTTCTCTTACACCACATCTATCCCTCCTGCAAGGAAAAGAGGCCCTGCTGTTCCTGAGGATGCTACAAGACTACACACTTGTAGTCCTCCTGTAGAAACTATTTTGCTTACGTAGAAGTCAGCCTAAATAATTTATAATATTGCAGAACATGACAAACACAGGGCCTGTTTTCACTGAAAAACCTCCAGCAAGTCTGTAATGTTAAAAAAAATTACTCTTGCAAGCTTATAGTCAAAAGCTCCTCTTTTGATTATATCTGAGAGCTCAGCACAGAGGTCCTATGCGAGTTACTAGGACTCTACAAAAAAGTAAGTATTATTTTTAAAATAAATTCTAATTAAACGTAATCCTTTTAGATTTACCACTTTTCAAGAGCAAATGTGTGGACACTTTACAATTAGCTGCCGTTTCTTCTCTATAATATTAAAGGAACTCACACATCTTCAGTTGCCATTGAAATGTCTCTGTAAATTGTGCAACCTTTCACACAAAAGATAATTATGAAAGCACTAACATTCATTTGGCCACAACCAATAAATAATTTATGAACTGGCTGTTTGAAATTATGCAAATATCATAAATACTTTTTGTTGCCTGTACATCTGAGTAAGTATGATTCAGAAGAAAGTGTGTTACGGATTAATAGATTCAACATTTAGCAGATTTGCATTTTTACAGTGTTCTTTTCTTTGCTGGTTCCTACTATCTTTAGTATCATAGCTCGGAAAACAACTCCTGACAATACTGTCTCTAAGCGTATTTGAATATCCTGGCATCCCTATTCATCAGTCTCTTTGATGCTTAAAATATTTTTGCCTTCCTTCCAGAGCTTTTTATAAAGGGAGTGCTAGTATCAAACTCGCCACAAGCCTTTTGCCCCCTCTACCTCTTGTATTATTATTTTTTTTAATATCTATTTGATTTGTGTAGTATTTTGTGGTAAAACTAGTTCTGGTGCTGCTGTCAATCCAACCCTAGACTTCGGCAGTTTGGCTATCATCATGCTGATTGCCTGAGTACTACAAGAAAATTGATTAATATCTTTTAAAACCAGGATAGACCATTATGGTCAACTGGTCTGACCTTTGGCATGATGCAGGTTGTGGTGTTCTCCCCAGTAATTCCTGCAACAAGCCCAGTCACATATGACTAATAAACTGTGGTTGCACTAATGACACTTTTTGGCCACCATCCTCTAACCCATGGTCATGCAAAACAAAAGCTCAGGCAAATTGCATCTGCGCAGAAGAATATTAGAGTTGAGTGCTTAAGTAAGTTTAGCAAATTCATCTGTGCGATGTGGCCTATTGCAAAGGTCAGAGAGCATTTTTAATGCACTCACAGCATTATGGATAATTATTGTTTGATCTTCTGGCCTTCAGTCATACTGACACAGTGGAGTTCTGCATTCTGGTTTTCAAACACAGGAAATAAAAAATAAACAAATAAATAAATAAGTGAAAAGGTGCATTTGTAGTGCAGTTTGCTAAGAAATCTGACTGAGCTCATTAGTATTCTTACTTTCTTTCTTTCTTCCAGAGGATTTGTAATTTGCCTTAGCAAAATGACCTTCCAGTTCCAAGCAAATGCTTAGAAACACACACAAAGGCTACATACATTCATCGTCCCGTGTAATGCGTTTGCTGCCAAACCCCAAATCACAGGAAACACATGTAGTTTCATCTTCTGTTACAGGAATGAGGAGTGAAGCTGTGAGAACCACTACGGCTTTGTAAACTCTTCAAGCGAGCCTGCACTCTGCTTCATGCGACCACAGATCTACTGGTTGCCTTTTGACAAATCCGTAAGAAATTCATGCCACCATTTGATTGGGTTCGCATTCCCAGCCCAGCTGGATCCAAGATTCAGTGTGGAAATCAATACAGACGCAAAAGGGACTGGCATTGAGGAAATCATTTGCACACAACCCAGGACACTCCTGTTCGTGAGATCTGCCCCAAAAAATTGGGTAACAGGAGTTTAGTAACTCTGCTTTATACAAACTTTCCTGTTATGCTCCTCATCCAGTGAAAGGAGAGTGCAATGATATTTTCTGAAGAAAATGCTCCAGCAAATAGAAAAATTGATCCACAGAAATACAAAATTCTCGTGCAATGAGAGCTTAATTTATTTTTTTTTTTCCAAAGCCTTTTGCTGACTTCTATAGGAATCACCAAGCTCCACACACACAGGAGGTTTGGTCTTTAACTTAGCAAAGGTCACCACTCTGTATGGAGAAAAGCATGAAGGACAGGGGCGGTCCCAACAAGTATAAATAGTCTTCTGCACACATTGGGCAACTATTTGTAGAACAAAAATAGTCTGTGTGTGAGGCTGTGGGGGTGGGTGAGGGTAGCACAAGTGCCAATTCAAAGCCAGAGACTGGCTGACCTAGATGGGCTTCCTGACCTTTTTCCATCCTGAAAGCCTCCCCGTTCCTCGCTGGACTGGAAGTCGTCTGGCTGTAATTAGGGGTGGTTGCTGCTTTCTCTGGCTTCCTCCTTCTGCGCGTTAGTTGTGTTTGGCGTGGAGCAGCGATGTTTGAAGAGTGCTCGTGCCACCCCCCCTCCTCACCCCCTGTCCAGCATTTGGTTAAACCAATCAGTGGAAAAAATGACAATTCTGTTTGGCATGGAATACAGGTGTTAAAATACCTTTATTAAAATAGAGGAAGTAACACCTATTAGGAAGTAACCCTGAACTCACACATTTTATTATGGGTGGGAGAAGGCATTTTCCTTTCAACATACTGTAAATGTGCCTGTTTCTTTCATGGTATTTAACAGCATGAATGGGTGCAATCTATTTTTATTGCATACAATCTTGTTGTAGACTCACGGAGCGCTGAGCAATGACTTAGCAGGTTCGGGGTTTTTTTGCGGAAATTTAGCCAAATCATAAAAACAAACTTTAAAAAAAAAAAAAAAACAAAAAAACTCCGCTGGCAACTTTCCAGCAACAGTGTGTGAGGTTGTTCCTGTAGAGCTATAAAGAAGAGGGAGAAGAAAAATCACCAGTCAGACAAATCTGAGCTCGACGACCTTCTTCGGGGTGTCTTCTGAGAAATTACATTCTTCTCGATCGAGCAGGAACGAAGTCGCTCAGGAATAGGGAGCAAAACCTCACTCATGCTCTTAGGAAACTTGTCCTTGCTGCTGACTGTGTGCACGCCGAGCTGTGGGTGCAATCATGCATATCAAGCACCCACAACCATAGAAAACCGCTTCAAAAGCGTAGTCAGCGCCCGCTCCTCCATCTCCAAATGAAAAGCACACTGGGTGATTCAAGATGTGTGTTTCTGCTTTGGGCTTGAACAAGAGAGCATTATTTCAGAACGATCCCAAAAATATGTTCCTAATATACAGAGATGAAAGAGTATTTCACATACAAGAGGAAACATTAAAACGTCCATCCATTTCACTCCACGTTGTTAAACACACGGGCTCTGATTCAGGAAAGCATTTCAGCACGTACCTAAGTGCTAATGCCTGAACTGGAAGAATTAGACCATCCAGGAAAAGAAGATACAACTTGCAAACACCAGTTAGTGTCTGTACATGTGTGTGTAAGTGCGTGCGTCTGTGTATACTGTTCACCAAGAAAGTAAAATGCAAAAATCAATGATACTTAAAATATCAGGAGATGAGGAAAATACCGAATGAGGTATCATCTTTGCAATATATTTTTAATTAAAAAAAGGAAGACTAATTTTTGGCTGAATGTGAGATACTAAAGAAAAATAAAGTAATTCTGCTCTGTGCTCAACCCAGTAGGACATCTCTGTGTAAAGAGGAATAGCGTGTGAAACCCACCACTAGAAAACACAGGTGAATCCACTAGAGTTCATGGACCAGAAAAATTGGCCGTGGCTCTGGTGGTAAATTTTTTACAGAAGAGGGGCACATAAAGAGCTTTGTGATTGACTTCTCTATCGATTAGAGTGGAGCAGTGAGGTTTAGCACAATTCCCCCCCTGCGACTGGCACCTTTGCAAGGGCCAGACACAGCTCCGCACGTGTTGGGCACGAAACGTCATGGCCGTGTGCAACCCCAGGTACATAGACATCTATGAGGTAAGAAAAATAATTAGGTGATTAGGAGATGGGCAGAGGGAATAGCTCACAGTTAACTTGCAAACTAAGAAATGGAAAAAATAGGTTGAGAGACCTATTGCATGACTGGGGGAGACAGGAGGAAGAGCAATGGAAGGGGGTGATACCAGACGAACAAGAGGTAAGGGCTACAATGGACTGTTGAGGGCCTGCATCCAAGTTATTTTTGCATGGGTAAGCACAGCTAAGGTCAACCTGGCCCCGAGAGTCAGGGGTCAGGACAATAGTGCCACAACAAAAGGACTCTGAGCTTTTCAGGATGTGCACATTAAAAAAATATTGTACTTGAGAGAATTTTCACCCTATTGTTTCTGTAAATGGAAAAATTGAATTATCATTCTTTCTTTCTTTTCCCCTGTTACTTTACTACTGCATTCAGCACTTTTTTTTTTTTGGCACAAGCAGTTGCTTCAAAGGTGATGTTTTTAGGTTTGTTTTTTGTTTTCGTAGGAACCATGCATCCCCTCTGGAACATTAGAAAGGGGCTAGGAGCAATGGAGAGCAAACAGGGCAGGGCTGAGACTGGAGTGGTGGGAACTGGATGTGTTAACAAGTGTTGGTGTCTCTAACACCTATGGGTCTGAGACTTCGGGTTTTCTGGGGCTGGGGATGGATTTCTTTTGGGGGCCTGATGCTTAGAAGTACCCTTTCCTCTACAAACCTCTTAGTGACCCTTTCTTGACAATCCCTGTTACTCGGGCACAATTATTGTTATTCTCTAGTTTGATTTTTAGAGTTTATCTGTGGGCATGTACTAGAGAAAAGATGATTCATGGTCAAAATTCAGATATCTAGTGGTGTACCCATATTTTAAATTCAGCGTTTCTCATTTTTGTTTCTTTAACTGATTTCCTTAAGCTGGCATCTCCCTGCAAACTGCAGTGAATCCACTTCTTCAAAATGTAGTACACGAGCAGAAGAGCTTTGTGCTGGAATTTCCAGTCTTTCCTCAGCTAACCTAACTGTACAATGATAAAAAACCATATTCAATATAAAATATCACCAAATGACCTCACTCCTTCATTTAGTCAAAATGATAGAAAATTTATTTACTTATTTTTAAACATGACAGACTGATAATATACCCTTATTTCTTTCATACAGAAAATTCAAGAAGATATGATGCAGAATCAAATTTACAGTAAAGTACAATAAATAGTCTGCAAAGGAAAAAAGTAACTTTTGGGAAGATGAGTTTTCCCAATGAGACAAAATAGTTTTCAATGAGACAGAATAGTCTTCTGAAAAATTGACTAGCACATTTTGGCTGTGGGCACCAGAAAAATACCACAAATAAAATAAAATATTTGCATAGCTTATAAAACCCTCAAGTTGGATATCAAAAGCACTTGTTTTCAAGGAATACACTGTAATTAAAAGGACTTGAAGTGAATCAGAAGTTCAGATTCCCCAAACATGAAGTCTGTCATAAACAAGTCAATTGATTGGTTCAATATACAAAGTAATAGATGGACTGCTGCATTACAAGGAAATTATTCTCTCCCGGGGCTCTGTGCCTCACATAAACCACATCACTAAAGCAGAAATGGTTCACTGGCTTAGCTTACCCTCCAAGATTGCATTAAGCTAGATTACTACTGTAGCATGATATGGAGGATTACTCTGTCTTTCTCTGTGTGGATTTGTGTGTGAGTATGTATGGGTTCTGAAGCTTTACATATTTCAGTCCTGAAGAGAAGTAAATATAGGAGACAAAGATCTACCTCAAACTGTTGTTACTTACCAACAGCATGGAAGATAATATGGTATCTGGGACAGCAGAAAAAAAAATAAGAAGGAAAAAAAAACCTGATCATTACAATACCATGAAGACACTGGATGGGTACTTTGGGTTGTGCCCTGAACCCTGTTGTTCTATGAAGAAGCTCCAAAAGATGTTGAAAACCATCCTTTGAAATTTTTCTTCCAGATCTGAGACCAACAACATTTGAGGCCTTCATTAGAAGCAGAATTGGCAAATGACAATGGCAATGCGAAGTGTTTTGTCATTACAGCACCTGTTACTGCAGATCTTCTCTGGATACTCAATGTCGAACATAGACTTCTGTCGGGTACATTTTCTGAAAGGAAAATGGCAGCCTTTTTAATTTCACATGCATCTCATCCAAAGAGGGAGTCGTGCTCTTCTGGGAAATCTCCCACGTTATCAAGAAGCTGCAGTTTTGGAAGAAGTTTGGGGTTTTGTAAGGATTTTAGAATACGCTTTGAAAGGACAAAGCCTGAACAACATAGACAAAACCAAACATCGTTTCGAGTATGCGTCATTTTCCCGTGCGCAAATTCAGTGGGTAAATGTGCAGTCTGTGAGTCACCTAGGCACTTCTGAGCCCATCTTCTTCCACTTTAAGCTTTTCTCCTCATTCAGCTTTAAGATCTCTTTATACTGGTACTTGCAAGTATACCTGAAGGACGAAAAAGAAAGTGATTACACAAGAGCAAGGTACGTCTCATTTAGGTTAATCTAAATGTGTGTTGGCAGGCCTCTCAAAATACCAACCTCACCTGAATCCCGGGGATCCCTCAATCTGGGCAGAAACGTCCCCTTTATAATCACACCACTACTCATACAGGCTCCCTTGCAAAACTATTGTAAATCCTCAATTTATTTCAAAGGGATTTGCCCTCAATTTGTTCATCACAGCAATCTGAACATTCACACAGTGAGAACACGGCATTGTTGCTTGTGTACAAACTGTGAAATATAATGGGAAAAGAGTCAGCTTTTGCAATTGCCATGTTCCTAGACCTAGTTCTGGCAGCAACCATTTTAGCAGAGCAGTGGAAAAGCAACCATTTCGCAGAAAACTGTTTTCTGTGGCAACAGAGAGATAGAGGAAAATTTCACTCTTACTTTGATTTGGAGTTAAAGAAACAAAGGGATTTTGTTAAAGGACTAGGGCAGCTAAAGTTAAAGGATTCAGGCAGCTCATAGTGCAAATGCAGAGGCTCTTCCCTTTTCAGTAAATTTTGGAAGGAGTCGTCAGATGTTCGTGTGCAAATAGAGCAGTTAATTCTGAAATTTGTTTAAATTGTTAAACTTATGTTAAACTTGAAGGGATTCGGCTTCACACTGAACTCATCCTGCCAGTATCACAGTTTCTATACTCCATTTCTAAACGGTTGTTACCAGCTGTGAGATTATAATGAGTCCATAGTGATTATAGAGTCTGATCCAACTTCTCATTGAACTTAGTGGCAATCTTCTGGTTGACTTCAAAGGCGGTTGGACCAAGTCCTAAGTTAGGACTTCAAAATGTCAAGTCCTGTGAAAACTCCATTGTACAAGCCAATGATAAATGCAAATGCAGATAATGCACCAAAGAAATATTGAAGTTGAAGACTTAAACCGCCCAAAAGCAAGAGAACTGTAAATTAATCCTATCATAGCAAATTATCCCAGCCCTCCTGGGTGGCACTTGTAGGCTATATTGCAGGCATTTGCTTTTTCTTTATTGAAATTTTGATTGTATTTCTTTTTTTTCCTACTTTCACTGATATTAAACAATATATTAATTGGCTGCTGAGCAGATCTTTTAATCTGACTGACCTTTGGAGCATACCAATGTGTAATGATAGCAGACCTCCACAGCCCAAGCGAGATCCGCCTGAAATTCTAATGACAACTTTGAGCTCCCTCTGCCTGAGCTTCTTTGATGGCGTTAGCTTGACTGCCAAAGGGAACAAAGCCTTTTTCATGACACACTATTCCCTGCAGGAGCAGTGGAGAAAAAGATCATTCTTGAGACGCGAGCCTAATTTGATGAGCAAGTATTTACTCCAGAAATTACTTTGAGGAATAGATGACTACTGCAAATGTGCTGAGAGAGCTAAGGGTTGATTCAGAGTCAGCGGATGTCCTGCAGCAAAACTGGTACTTTTTATTAAATACATGGGACTACATTTTATGGAGAAAGGCTATGACATAGTATGGCCACTGATTTGACATCTGCCCTTCCAGGCATGCAAGCACATTCTACCATCTACTGTCAGCTACACACCACCCACAAACACTTCCTGCACCTCAGTTCTCCGTCCATAAAATGCGAGAACAGCACGGCGCTACTTCTCAGGAGGCTTGTGAGATTAATGACTTTGAACCTCATACATACCCCGGTACTGTGTTTAATAGAGCCGCATGAGTAGCTAAGATAGATTTGAGGCTTCTTCCTGGAGCTTCTGGAGAAGAGAGCACAGTATCCTAGTCTGTCTTCATGCACTAGAGGAAGGGAAAGGGTCTTGTCCTAATGTTCGTTCTTAGTGAAAAATCTGTTCGTGTGGTATATATCAGCACAGTATGTGCCATTGATAAATAATTTTTATTGGCAGCAAACCAAAATGTTCAAACTTTTCAGGTCTCTCCATATGATGTAAGTATTTCAACAGGCTAGAAAGACATGCTGTTAGAAGGGCATGCATGACAGGACATATTAGCAATTCATCTGCAAATTATTTGATTTCTTCTGAACCCTGTTCTGATTAACCAGGGAGAAAAGCATTGCATTAGACAGAACATTGCTTGACAGTGAGCGAAGAATTGTATTAGATAAAATCCTCTCATGCCTTTGCTTTTTTGTTCCTTACTAGCTCTTTCTAAAGAATATTAGCAACTACACCAGTATATTATGTTCTTCTGATTCTTTTTGTACTTAACAATGTGCTAAACAGTGTTAGGAATAAATCAAAGGCTAACAGATTTCTACCTTTTAACAATAACAAGTTACACTTGTCTTCTCTTCTACTGCTTTCTGAAATCTAGATCAATTGACATCATCTTTTTGTAAGTACAAAAGGCATTCTGTCCTCCTTCTCTGTTTGATATCCTTAAGCTATTATTATTATTTGTTTGTATTACAGCAGCTGTCAAGCCCCAGTCAAAATCAAGACCCACCATAATATGCACTGAGCACAGCGCAATATCAAACACTCCTTTTTTCTAAAAGTTTATATTATAGCAACCAGTAGAAACGTTATAAAATAATCTGGATTTTAAAAGCAGGATACTAAAAGTGTAGGTTTTTTTAGGTATTTAATTCACTTTGCACAAGGAAGCTGTGTTTAATGCTGGGGTCCGCAGGCTTCCACTTCTGATCCGCGCGTTGTGCCTACACGGCGAAGAGACAACGCCGCGTAGATGCTGGGTACTGCTTGGAAGTGTTTCAGATGCAGTGATTAATATGTATACTGCAGCCTGGTAATTTCTGATTTAATTCAATCCTTTGCTCTGTTTTGAACAATGACACACTCTGAAAAGCTTTTTTTCCCCTTCTGTCTGAAAAGCAGCTGAATTTCAGTAAGTTTTCGTATACCTTCAAGAAGATGGGCTGCAATGTTTCAACATTTCACGTAAAGTCTGCAGCTAGAGTGGAAGCGAACCTTGATCACTCATCCTGGTGATAGGAGCATCTTCTTAAATATTTTCCTGATAAACCTCCTGACTATTTAACTGACTCAAGGTAATTCTTCATAAAAAATCAGATTCTGCCTGTTGTGGATGACTAAAAACTGTCACTCAGGCATCCAGAAACCTGCATGTCTCCTTCATCTTGGAAGTATGTTATTTTATTACTGCTTTTGCTCAGGAATCCCAGTTGCTGCTGGGCATTTGTGCCGTTCAGCTGTTACAGAGTTCGGGTGGAAGACAGAGAAGCACGCAAGAGCCAAGGTTTAAGGGCATGGGGAGCAAGAACAGGGGTGTAAGGTTATGGAATAACAATGTCAGCCATGTGACAGCTATAAAGCACACAAAGTACCTTTCTGCTCAGGACAGCCACCGTGACACGGGAACAGATGTCGCCTGTACGTACCATGCTGAACCGGGTGGCCAACGGCTATTGCTAAAGGGCAAGCATTGCATGGGGAGTTGCTAGCTACACTTGTGCATCAGAATTTTTAATTTCCTCTAGCACCGCCTTTGATTAATTACTGTTCACTTCACAGAACCTGAATGTGATTTGGATGGACAGAACCAAGTTTCTCAAATCTCATATACGAAGCTCATGTGATAAATTTTCCTCCAGCTCTGTCTGACAGGAGCTTCAAGTCTAACGAGACCTTTCTGAGATTTCTTTGGCAGCCACTTAAACTCAGAAGGCAAGGGAAAAGAAGTGGTGAAGGCAGGCTAATGTGGAAACTTGATAGAGACATTTCAGAACTGTAGTGGCATATCACTCTCCATCCTTAACATTTCCCACAGCAGAGATGAAAGAAACTTGTGCGAATGCCTGTCAGGCAGAAGAAGTTGATATGGTGTACATCATAACCCTGCCCTGCCAAGCATGGCCGTGCAGAAGGTATGTGACCAAACAGACACAGGTTTTTGAAGAGGAATGAGCAGGCAGGAGTGAGTTGTGTCCACAGTCCCTTCCTTTCAGATAGACCTTGGAAAGGTGAAGCAGGGAACGAATGTGCCTTTACCCCAAATCACCAACCCATTATGTCACAGTGCAAGGGGAGCTGAGGAGGAGCGTAGAGCATCCTGGTTGCCATACAGCACCCTTGGCCCCAGCTGAAAACATTTCACTGTGATTGCTGGGGCATCCATGTGCGCAGGCTGTGCTGGGGTCTGCAGGTTTTCAAGTGACCTGTGAGCAGGGCACTCACCCCTTAGACCTAGTAAAGTGAACAATTACCTCTTTTTTGTTGTTGTTTTGTTCTGTGGCACAATTCTCTAAGCAAGCATATGATAACATTTTAACATTGTCAATACAATACGCAGTATTCTACAAGTATGAGCAAGCCGGTCCTTTACTGTGTAACCACTTGAGACCATTGCTACCACACTTCAGGTTCTTCCTTTACCATCAGCAGGAACCTTTGCCTAAAAAACTTGGTTTATACAAGAGAATAATGCAGGACAAAGAAATAGAGAAATAGATAAATCCAAAAATAAGATTAAATACCAATGCCTTGTAGATTACACATATACCTGTTGTCTTGGTGGTTGGTCTTCAGCTTCTGCAACCTCCCTGGAGGTCTCAGGAAAGTCTAGATTGTTATATAATTTTATCCCTTATTGTGAAATTACAATAATGTCCTCCTCATCTTTCGTCTTGGCTATTTCAGCTGTGAACTCTTTGGACCCAATGCCTCTTAACTCATGCTGGTACAGTAGGACTCCAGTGTTATTTGATGTTTCTTTGAATTTCTATAGCTTTACTAATTTCTAAGTTTTAATTTTCCTTATTCAACATGAACATCAGCTCATACATAAACTCCTGTCATTCTTTCAGTACTTCCTAAAGATACTGAACACCACTTTTAACACTATTTAAGACTCTGTGAATTTTGAACTAGTATTGAATTTTCTGAAGGTCATAAGAGAACCAAACATGGCTTAAAATATCAGCATAAATTGTTCTGGACCTGCATTTTCTGTAGCTGTGTGCTTTGAGCAGAGCTAAGTGTAGTCATTTAATGCTGAGGGCATTTGGTTTTTTCATTACAGTTAGTTTTGCTCATATCTGGGGAGGAAATAATAAGAGACAGGCTACAGCAAGTTAATTTGTGGAAGCATAATGATAAACAACCTGCTGACAATAAAAATCGAGTTGGAAAAAGACTGCTTCTCTTTCAAAGAAAGGATGTCTATTTACAGATACTTTCAGATACTTAAACTGTACTCTCTTCAGCCCCTGACCCACTTTCAAAGAGTTTTTTTTAAAAACTGTCAGAGGAAACAAAGATGTGTTTTTCATGGAATTTGACATTGTACATCCAGTATGTGGTAAAGGAAAAACGCCTGCTATCTACTTGAACCTTTTTCCTGCCATGTCAGTCTGATGAGAAAAACTGCATCTTGAAGACAAAAAGAATAGGGGGTTAAGAACGACACAAGAGATTGATTAACCCTCTGTTGTTATCTAGCAAGTGTCAATAACAAAACACTACTGGGCTCCTGCATTGTTTCCTTCTAAATTTCCAGTCTCACACCTGTCACGTCTCAAGATAACTATGCATCACGGAGTCAAAGTGGCAAACAACTGTGTGGTCCCTTGATAAGGGATAGTGACACAATTTGTCTCCTCCTCCCGCAGATTGCAGCTAATGGGCTAACAGCAGGTTAGAATAGCTCGAGATGGATCTGAATGGCTGTCAGGGCCAGAACGCAGGCGCAGCTGCGGAGCAGCCTGGAGAAACGCTGCAGCTCAGACGAAAACCAAAGCAACGTACAAAATTGAAACCTAATCAATCCACTTTAAAAGGATTTAATGGTAGTCTTAAAAGTTAATTATTGCACATATTGGAGGGTTATTTATGGCGTGCCTTTCTCTGTTAATGGCAAACTATTGTAGAAGCCAAGGCACAGCTCCTGCATAGAAAATAATACTACAGTGGATGCAAACACTGAGAGAGCATCAAAGACTACCAAATGCCTGTCTGGGACCACATGGCATTTTCCAAATAGATTTTATTTAAGGTTATGTTAACACCATGAACACCAGCACACCCAGGACCTGGCTCAAGCGAGGACATGCCCCTCAGCACCTCTGTAAGGGAGAGGAAGGGGTTAACTTCGAAGGAGGAAAGCATGACCCCCGTTAATAGAGGAACTTGGTGCTGCTGCTGGATCTGCCTCCCATCCTGCAGTTTTGGGTTGCCAGGGTCCCATGCGCCCCTCTTTCCAGCCTGACTTCAATTTAACACCTTCCACTTCAGACGAGGGCCGTGCTGAACAGAAGCCAGCAACATCTGGATCGTATGATGCCGACATCCATGTCGGAAGGTAGCAGGCTTTAAAAAAAAATCCCCAGGATGGCTTCACAGCTGAAAATGATTGTCCTCCGTTTACCAGTCACTCTCTGTCTCGTGCTGATGTCTTTTGTTCTCGAACTACCAAAAACTGCAAATGAAAAGGGTTTCCTCAGGGAAAACAATGTAGTACTGTTCCCAGAAGTATTCTGCTCATGGAACATGGGCTGAGGCAGGATATTACCACGCTGCGGAGGGCTAGGAGACAAGCAGGTTATTTGGGCAGGAGGCTCCGCTTGGAGCCTGCTGTGAGGAAAAAGAAAAAAAAAAAAAAAAAGAAAGAAAAGAAGAGAGAAAAAAATAACACAACCCTGCTTATTTTAACAATAAATAGTGCAGTAAGCCAACACTTTTGCAATGCATCGTTGCAGAGAAAGAACTGAATGACCTTGGAGAGTGAAGATGGAGAAATGTGATGAAATTTAATCGCACACAGTGCAACAGCATGAACTTGGGGGCTAATGGCAGGAATTCCTGCTATCAGCTGGAGTTCATCAGTTGGAAATAATGCAGCAGGAGAAAGACTTTGGTGTACTAATTACACCCAGCATTGGCACAAGAGCACGTGTGTACAAACTGCAGTGAGTAAGCGTGCGCTCGCAATCAGAGGACTATTCCCCACCAGTAGAGGATTCTGCAAACCCTTTCAGGAGGAGTAGAGAAGTCTGCAAACAGAACTCCTTTCCAGACAGACGTTTTTACCCATTTCCTAAAGTGACTGCATGACTTAAACATATAATTAGGTCTAAGGACAGCAGGTCCTAGACATGACAGTCTGGGAAGTACTTTTCCAGGGATAAATCCAGTAACCAGGGAATGGGGGACTGAACCCTCACCCCTCCTGCAATTCCAGACCCAAGCTTCACATCTTTACCACGTTAAATACATACAGATACAAATCTTTTAGTAAAAAAAAAAAATAAATATTTTTAAGTCAAAAAAAAACCTCCCTGGAGATGATTTTTTTTTTTCTTTTCCTGAGTTCCACTTTCTACTTTACTGCCTCAGTTCACTTATGGGCACTTTATTTAAGACTTCCTTGGTGCTTGCACTCAAAAGTGACAGTAAAATTCAAGTCCTTGCCTTCTTCTCTACACTTACTCAAGGCAGGAGAAAAAAAAGTGACCCTGACAAAACAGGGAAGGAAAAAGTGCTTCTTTGAATTCATTCAATAAAAATGTACGGCACTGAAATAAAATCAACAATCATTTCCCTGTGTGGCCTTTCAACACTATGCAGAATAAAATTCTACCTTGTATGGGTAAAGCGATAATATAACCAGATTGTGTAAAAGTAACCAACCCTTGTTTGGACAAATGAAATAAACTAACTCTCAAAATCAGTAGTAATGCTTCGTGTAAGCTGTGTTGATATCTTTCTGACAAACGGAAGAACCAGGTGATTAAAGAAATGCATCACATATTTTTGGGGCTCATCATGCCAATTTGACCACCTGATTTTGTTGGAATTATTTCTACCACTTCTGATCACAGAGCAACTTCAGACAGACGGCACTTTTTGATTGCATGCAGAAGACATAAACAGCTTTTTTCCCCTTTTAAATGCCCATTTTTCTTCCCCAAATCTGGTAATAATTATTGACTCATAGTGAAAAACTACCTGTTTTAAAAGCTGATTTATCTCAACTTTGCATAGTTAGAAATGGTATTTTACATCGTTGGGGAAAGGAAACACAGTGTCCTCATATAAATCAGTCTTGACTTATGCCTTTTGAGGGACCCAGGGCACAAGATCTTAAAATTATATTTTCTGTTCAATGTGAGCTATTTTGTTGGAGTTTCTTAGGGCAGCAAAGACACTAAGGTGCTGTTCCCAAGGCAGAAACCCCTGTCAAAGAGGAGCGTTCCTGTTCTCTTCTGTGTCCCTGACTCCCAGCTGAGACCGGAGGGTTATAAAACAGACGAGGCCTGTACAGAGTACATAGCATGGAAGTGTAACGATAACTTGCATAAGTCAATTATATCTTTGCTATGTGTGACTAATGTGGTGATCTATCATACCTTCCTCCTGACAAACCTTCACGTTGCACCCACTGTCGTTTTCTTTCCCTTCCTTTCAGATATTTATGCCCGTAGTGATAGCCAAGGGAAAAGAACAGCGCGACAATCACCAATACATGAGTTATGTTTTGCACTTTCTTTGATCAACTACCTGTTTTATAGACAGGATTAGAAAATTTATATTACAGTCTTAGGATCCCATTTTATGTTCCACTTTTCTGGACAGATGTTGAAAAACCATACAAAGGGGATTTTTTTAAGTGTTATTACCAGTAAGCTAGTGCAGTGTTAACATCATCTGTATTGTAGCAATGGAAACTCCAGGAAATCGACTCTTTCTTTCTCTTTCTCTCTTTAAATTTTATTTATAGCCTTGCAAAATACTTGCATTCACATAACCCTCCCTTGCCTACTTGCCAGAAAATTAATGATATCACAGTGTTCTTGAGAACAGAAATCTGTCTACCACCTTGGTGAATAATCTCTCCTTTCGCACGTTAAAAGCGAGACGGGAACCTTGCTGGGGAGAGAGGACAGAGCACCCCGCAGATGCACGCAGCTTTTCCCCCACCGCTAATTGCCATGCATTGGTCCCACCACGACAGTCAGCACTTCCACTCTTCCTGGCTCATTCTTTGGGACAGGGGATGCTAAACAAATACCACGCATTGCACAGGAGAGGCTGAACTGGCCAGGTAAGACACCAAAGGGACAATCACCCCAAAAAAGTTTGGTGCTAGCAGCATGCCCACCAAGCAAAATCTGAGAGAACGTCCCAGAGCAATTTTTTTTTTCCTGTGGGGGTCATGTTGTTTAATCCCTTCCTACAACTTGCCTGCAATAATATACCTGAAAATTCCTGAAAAGTGCATTTTAAATTGATTTCTTTTTTTTTTAATCCCTTGTAGCTTGTACAATAGTTTGGTTGATGGGGGCTTTAGCTTCTTCTTGTCTGAGAGTGCAAGGAGAATATTCTTGTCCCTTTCCCATGTTCTTGTCCCTTTTCCATGTTAATAGTCCCTGCTTTTGGCTTGTGAATGGTTTAATTTAAAAAAAAAAAAAAAAAAA
>WHYT01016762.1:440853-488499 GCA_009806455.1 Tetrax tetrax | reverse complement strand
AAAAAAAAAAAAAAAAAAAAGCCTTTATTTAAGATTTCAGTCCCTTTGCTTCGGGATGGATGCTTTACGCACAGACCCTTAGCTGATTCAATTGATTTTTGATGCGCGGCATCCTGGAGCCATCCTTACTTTCCTATCTAGTGAAAGTAAGGTCATACCTTGTGGAGAAGAACAAAACCTCAAACAAAACAAAATATCTCTAAACTAGCACCAGATTAAAGAAATAAAATGTGAGGGCTTGCTGTTCAAAATAGGTTTAAGCAGGAATTGTGGGGAAATGCGAACACGTCTAGTAATGAACTCACAGCACAAAAGCAGGGCTCACAGCAACCCAGCCTCCAAACAAAAGCATTTTTTTGTGGGCTTGATCCTCAGAGCTGCTGGGCACTTTAAACAATTTCCATTGACTTCTAGGGGAGAGGAAAATAGTCAGTGCTTCACAGGACTGAGCCACATGTTCAGAGGGAGCGCACGAGAGCCAGCCAGGAGCTCCAGCCAGAAATGCTGGCTGGTCTTGCTAGCCGCAGCGAGGGCTTAGATATTAGACCTTGAGAGCCAAGCCCGCTGTGAATCCAGAGAAGTTACAGCATTTATGGAAATCAGCCTGGAAACCTTCCCTGAGCTCACCTTGAAGTTATACAAGTTACGTTATACAAGTCCTTTAAGATACTTTGAATAATTATGGACAATTAAGGGATATGAGCCAAATTGGAAACCTTTGCTTATTCCTTTCATCAATAAAATGCTCAACATGGCTCAGATGGAAAACAACAGGGGGAGTGGAATTCACATCTTACAACAACCTTGTTTGTCAGTACCCCCTGGCAATGGAATTTTTAATAAGCTTGAGCCTACCAGCCTTAGCAGAAAAGGATTAGATGTCCCTAAAAACTGACCTTAAAAAAAAAATTCTGAAAGATGTTATTTCTAGAGGCTTCAAAGTAGGCAGTAAAAACTCGGTTACTTTTTTTTGTACTCAACATCTACAAGGTGCAGTATCAATGAGTAGGAAAGGAACATCTCATTCATTCAGGAACCTATGGCCAAATTCTCCCTCAGTTATGCCGTCTCTCTTCTAGAAATCAATAGGAAGTCTGCAGCTCCTGAAATCAGATCATGTTCCCTATGAATAGTAATTATAATTACAATTTTTGGGAAGCTAATTCATAAGCTTGCTGCTGTTGAGGAAAGACGGCAAGATTTTTCTCTTTTAGTCAACAATGAGATATGTAAAATATGAAAAACACACAGAATTCCACGGAGAACCTACTACAGGAGAGCAGAAAGGTCCACTAGGAGCCCTGCCTAGGTAATAATAAATTTAATTCAGAAAACAGTAGGATAATGTGAATGGTAAAAAAGTTATGAGCTCTAGACATAAAAGTCAGGCACGTATAAGTCCTATTTTCAGAAATGTTTCGAGACTTAGCCCACTGATGTTTGTAAAGCATTTGTGTGTGATCCTTGAATATCAGAGATAAAGGAATGCAAAATATTGCCGTTAAATGTCAGATACGGCTGAAATGCAGAACAAACAAAACACAGAAGATTTGTCCTATACTTGCCCCTCAACAAGCAGTCATCTATTTGTGGAATATTTATATTATTCTTATTAATATACATGTGGAAGCTTTCTTCTAGAGTGGTTATTTGCAAACCATCTACAGCCTATGATTTCTAATGCTTAGAAAAGCATCAGAGAGCAAAATTGCAATACATTGAATTCATGGCTTTTGATAAAATTTTTCCAGCTATGCAGCACAAGGTCTTCAAGTACACACAGTATCTCAGATGCATCCTCTTAAAAAATAGCAGTATATCATAAACAAATGCAGCTGTGTTTGGAGCCCCTTCTGAGCAGCATATGAAGTCTATAAAGCAACCATCTTTCACTTCTTGAAAATTACAATGCTAATTAAAAACTGCCTGGTTGATTCCTGGTTGTATTAATAAATAAGGAAGACTTTATTCCACTGAAATGGTTTTCTGAAAGATGGCATATATGCTCTTGCGCAACGGGATCCAGATAGAAGACTCTGAAGTTATTGTCTGTCTTTCCAATACTTCTTTGTTGTTACTTCCAAGATTTTCTTTCCAGTTCAGGACCTTGCAACTTCTAAAACTTTTCAGCAGCATTTTAAAGATAAACAGATTGATTCCAGATTGTCTGCCAGTCATGCTATATCCTGTGTTAAAACCGATGATATATGGATGAGAAGAGATTCAGGTAGGACCCAAAGCACATATGGTCAACATATCTTGTACTCAAAGGAAATAAGAACTCAAAATTCAGTAAAACACTTTTGCCTTTTGGATCTTTTGGCTTAAACTACACACTCTCCCTCCTTGAAGAATATAACATAATTCTTTTTACCTGGAGCTTTCTATTGTTATGAACACTGAAGAATAAAAGTCATTTTAAGAAATGGCTGAACATGGGGACCAGTGCTCAATGCCATTATTGTTGCAAGTATTTATTAGGTGTCTCATCATTCAGCCCTAACCAGATAGATTCAGTCCTCAGAAAGTTACCTGTAATCATCAGCACTGCCTACTGGATACGAGATGTTCCAGTTTTGCCAAATAATCTGACCTTGTGATCTCATTGCTGGAAACCGCCGTCATATGTCTTCTCCATTAGCGCTTACCGTTGACCATTCAGAATTTGCAGCATGCTTAGCTCTGTCACGTAAGCCTTATAATTGCTTTTCATAAACTGGTGTGTATGACTGCTGGTATACTAGGTATAAGGTACTTCTGATTTTTTTTTAATAATAATGAATAATATTTTAAAAAACAATATTTAATAATACTGATACATAGGATTAGGGGAGTATGAGGATAAGGAAATCTAACTTTTGCAAACAAAGCAACTGTGGAGTGCTGTTTTCCCCTATTATTGTATCAAAACATCTTCAGCCTGATAACTGGGCCCACAATCATACTTTCTGAAGGCAAAAAATCATCCACTGTGACCATGTGAGCTCATCTTTGGGAGTCTAAACCATGACCGCACATGTGTAAACCACCATCAGGCTGATGGTGAGGGTAACAAATATTATGACTATAATGTCTGCAGTAATTGATATTTCGGGGGGGATAAAGAAAAACTTTGTTTCTAAGAAAGAGTTCACAAAGTTCACTCCAGAAAATGTGTATAACACCAAACCGCTTCATCACGTGGAAAAGGTTCGCTCACATTTTGCACATATGTTTGCACATTTGTTTTGTTGAAACAAATGATGATATCATTCACCTGTAGCAAGATGAAGCTCTGCTGTATGACAAACAGCTGCTTTTGTATTCAATCATCCCAGCCTCTCTGAATCCATTCCTCTTGTTTCAAGGCTGTTCTCTCTTCAGATCCATAGCTGCAGCACTTCATTCATGAATTTACCCTCTACAGTGCAGCAGAAAAGCTGAATTTCACTCTCCTTGCCTTAACTTCTATGACAGGAGTTTATAGAGTTTCAAATAAAAGATGTAGACTTCTACATTCATCGCAGTCGCTGAGACGATGGGGCTTGCCCTCAGACCTTGCGGTGTCATTCCAGTTGTCACACATCATGTCTCAGCCCAGGAAAATTTGAGCAATCCCAAAGGAAAAAACCTCGTCAACACCATAACTGGGTAGGTAACATATCTTGGGATGTCTGGTGGCAACTCACAAAGGAGCTCAGTCTGTCCACTTTAGGAGCACAGATGAGGAAGAGGGAATACTTAGAGTGACATATAGACAACAGCCAGCTAAAAGATGATAATGGGAATTTTACAATGATAATATTTTTCCTACATTTGTAGTAAGCCCACTAAGAATTTTGGTGAACATTTCCTTCTTTGCAGAGACCTAACATCGCTCTCTGTATAGATATCCTTGGCTCCAAGGATTTTGACAGCAAAGGTTTTGAGTGCAACAGTTCAAAATAGCCACTGTCTTAGATTTTGTCAGTTCATTTCAGCCTGAAGAACAGTTTTGAGGTTGGAATTTTTTTTCTTTTTCTCCTCATTTTTCAAATGGAGCTAAAGTTAACATGGCCACCGTTGTTTAACTTCTTCTGTTGGCCAAGAGAAGATATCTCAGTGCAGCAAACCCCCGGTACTTTCATCCTAGAATCTGTGAATACGTCACTAAACTGTGAGAGTAGTATTAAAAAACTGGGTAATACTGCAAAAACATGGACATCACCAGCCATGTTTTTATAGCTCTCACAACAACCACATACTTTTATAAATATGTTTGAATAACAATAAAATAGTTGTTGAAGAATATTGGTATTTGGACTATCAGAGACTTCGCACAGCATTAATAGAAGTACACCAAGATTTAGGCCTTCTCACGACTGAGTAATATTTCCAGGATTCCCACTACTACTGTGCATTGACTGTGTATCATTGAAATATTCTTTTTCATTTTCCAAGGCTGAAGATTGAACATAGAGTTCTCAAAAGCCAACTTTTTGAACTCTGAACTGTATGACCCAAGCAAAACATCTGAAATACAGAGTCAAGACAGCATTTTTTTTTTCCTTCTCTCCTAATTGTCCATCATTCTGTTCACCAGAAATTTCCAAATATAGAATTATTTTGTCTAGTACCCACTACCTTTTGGCCAGCAAGACAAATTCCTCTCCCTGTAGCAACATTAATGAGGAATGCAATCTTGGCATGTGATGTCAAGTCCCTGCCTCATTCTTATTCTCTTTTATGTTACCCTCCATACACACTCCGGTATTCAACCGAGTCATTCACAGAGCAATTAAAACCTTTCCAGATAGGCTAAAAGATATCCCATATGGGTGAATGTCTGAAAACACATGCTCTTTGGTGCAGTACCTCTGCCTGATGTTTGCTCTCTGCAAGCACATGTATGAACTGGAGCCAAATTTTTCTACGCTTACTAATCATCTCAAGGGCTCCGGTTTTTAGATGCCCAACTTGAGGCAATTAAAGGTGAGCAATTCCTTGTCTAAGAAAGCAGTTGTAGCACCTTGAGCTCAGTTGCCAAACAATGACACCTCTAATATCATTTCAGTTTCTTGCAACTGCTGAGCCCTTGGCTGTACCTGGTGTGGAATTTTTGGGACTCTTCTACAAAAAAAAAAAAAGAAATAAATCTCTTTTTAAGAAATGAAAATTTGAGCACAAATCCATTCCCTTTGATGTCACTTCTCCGCCTCTTTGTTTCTGTAATACGTTGAGGAAATGCTTCTACAAGCTGCATGTCCCCCATGCCAAGAGAGCTTTCCTCTCCATCCAGGCTATGAAGAGAGGTAAGGTTCTTCAACAGCATTTTTAACAGAGCTTTCATGGGCTGATTCATTTTAGTTTGTTATTTAACCATATTTGTAGCTGTCCTTTAACAATGACAACTGTAGTACAATGGAGAGAGAAGAATGACAAACGTTTTGCAAAAGAATAAATGTATCAGAGATGGCAAAAACTGTCTTAAGGCGACAACTCACTTCAAAAAGATATGAAATGGTGGAACAGTTGGTGGGGAAAAAAAAAAAAAGGCCTTTTTTCTACAATATGATCCCTTTTGTCAGCAAGTCCAGTCTCAGAAGGTGGGTATTTCCTCCATCCCCTTTTTCTGCCAGGGTTACACTCTAGTAAAATATGATTCTAGTGTACCTCAGTAAAGACGATTCAGTTACTGGTCTTGCCATGCTCCAAGAGGTTCTCTGAGGCCACTTGAAAAGAAAAAAACAAAAAAAAAACAAAAAAACCCCTGGTTTTCTTGTTTGTTTTTTTTTTTTTTTAAATCAGATCATTGCACAGACCTGGTTTGGAGCACAGGCACTGGAACAGCCAAATCAGCACAACCTTCTCTAGAAGGGGTGGGTAGAGAGCTCTTAGGGTAGTGGTGGGTTCATGAGAGACTCCTCATGCTCCAGCACACATCCAACTCGGTATCAGCTTGGTTGCTGCTTCTGTGCTAGAAGGTCAGGAAGGATTTTTAACTCAGAAGTTTACAACAACAATTCATTTTTAATAATGTAACTTAAAAACCGACATGATAAGGGGGAAGGAAACAAAGGAGAAGAGAGGGACCAATGTATTGCTAGCAGCAATGGACCACAGATACTTCAGACCAGAAGGTTCAGGTTTTTTGCATAGCCATTTGCACTCTCCACTACAATAGCTCAAGTGCTATTCCTGAAATTACAAGCTGTTTAAAAAATAAAAAACAAAAAACATTTGTTTTCCAATGTGCTTTGAAAGCTTTGAAAGTTAAGTGTTGCTGGTTATTCTTTGTCACTGGAAATAATCCTGGCTGGTAGATGCCTTGACAATTTTTGGCTGCTGCTGCTACAGGTGACTGCTAATGGATTGTTCTGGTGGGAAGATGACTTTTCCTAAATATCAGATTTCTTGCCTGTGATGCTTTCAGCTAGAAAAATCTCTTCCCTGCCCAGAACTTTAAATGCTACTGGAGAGGAGACATTGGAGAAACTTTGCTTTGTTAACTGCCATGAAAGTTGGCAAGTACTATAGATTCTAGTACAAGAAAACATAAGAAAAATGTTCAAATACGTTCTTTAAAAATAACAAGAAAATCTTAAGGGAGAAAATGACAAACACCTGTCTTGAAAGCTATCCACCAAGTTCAAAACTTTATCTTTTTTTCTAGAAATGTTGTTACTGGACTTTGATACTCAAGATAAGCCCCAAAGGGCCTTTCTACAAATAAGTTACTTTTGCATTAACGATTTATTGAGTCAAGACCTTTCCATCACAAACAAGTGTCTATTTGCTGTACCTGTTGGAATCCGAAAGAATAATGCAAGTGATGCCTTTGAAACTGAAATGTGCTTATTAACACTGTCTCACAAAGCCAGTGAGCGTTGTTAGTAAGAAATGACAGTGTATGGCTCAACTGCACATACCACACTGCTGTCAAATTACTCAGTATAAATACATCAGGTAAAATGGGCACCCAGCTAAGTGAATTCTTTGCTGATAGGAGTTTCACTGCCTGTTATTTCCGTATTTTTTGCAACATGATCCAAAGCTCATTAAAATCAGCAGAAATGCACCTCTTGATTTCCATCCAGCCTCAAGAACCAATAAAAATGGAGGGCATCAAGCGCAGATATAGCATCAGGTCCTGACAGCAGTAAAGCAAATTATACTAATTAATCCCTTCAATCACCTACCTAATATGGCAAGAGGCAGGTGATTGATTACTATTTGCTTTTAAGATAAATCTCCAGGGCAAACGGTGGAAATGGTCAGCATCTTTCTGATTAATCCTTTTCTGAGAAAAAAAGTACAGTTATACCTTTTCACCACTGCAATTAGTCAAAAATCTGCAGATTGCTCCAGCCTGGAGGAGAATAATTATGCTTCTTTGCAAACAATGGACATGCTGGATTCCTCCTAGACTAAAGGAAGAGAAACAAGATACAAGGACCTTGCTCAAAAGCATAAGCTCCATCTTAAGACAGGAGGTAGCCCAAAAGCTTCCTCTGTACCTGGAATGGTACCATACTACCATAACCAGATCATGAAATATCTTTTTGGTGTTTTTTATTGTTCCAGTAGTCACTGTTCTCAGGATCAACCAAAGTAGACCATTTTCCCCACCACAGTCAGAGAACTAAATCATAACATCACAAACCTGCCAATTTTGAAACTCAAAAAATGTACTGACTCTGGAAAAATCCTTACACTGTCTTCTTGGGTCTGTTGGCCATTCTAGAGCTGTGAAGTGTCTTCATCCATTCTCTTTTGTCTCTCATTGAAATTATTTGCTTTGCTTTCATACAAAATAAAAGAAAAAAAAAAAGAAAGAAAAAAACCCGACACCTGGAAACCTTGACATTTTTTCACAATATAATTCTTGCTTTCTTTCAAGCCCCTGTTCTCCATCACTCTATACTCAAATCAATGATATCACCATTAAGTAAAGGAAACTGCAATAAGGCCTTTTAGAACTACACACTAAATAATATTCTGGTATTAAAGAACTTTTGCTAAGACTGCATTGGCTACCACCTTGTTGAAGAACAGAGTAGAAAAAGCTTTAAAGAACAATAAAAGAAGAATTTTTAAGCATTGTTTTGAAACATGTAAATAGTGCTGTCAGTCGGTGAGGACTTTTTTTTTTTTCATTTTGTACATTTACATTTTCCAACTGCAGTTTTAGAACATTTCACTGCATGCTACTATCAATCATCCTTAGCCTAGAAATGTACTGTACATTAGTAATGCTTAATTGGCATATTTAAAGTAAATAGCTACTTAGTTTTGCTGTAAAATCTTTGGGAACAATTTTATGATACCACACGGCATTGTTTATTCCAAAGGCAAATATTCAAGTCTTGAATGTTAACTCTGATAGGAGACAATTAGAAGTATTGAAATACTCAGCTTGCCAGGCTACCGTACAACTAAATATAGGTCATTGGGATATCGCCTGCCAATGAAACAAATGTGTCTCATACTCTGTGCCTGAAAATTATTTGGGAAGTAAGAAGGATAGGCTAGATGTAAAAAAAAAACAGTAATTGATCGATCTTTGACCTGACTAGTGAAAAAAAAAAATTAGAAAAATCAGAAAAAAAAGGGAAAAAAAAAAAAAAGGATATCAAAAGAGAGGCAGTGACATAGCAAGCTGGAGAGCAGGAGGAGAAAAATGGCATAAGGCCAGATCCTGCTCTCTGTTACACCCAGGCTTCATCCCTGAGTGGAGCTGAGAGCAGAACATGCTTCCCGGTCTGCCGCTTGTTTGTACCCGCTCCTGAGGATCTATTTCCACATCAGGTGTAAACATCATCCCCCCGCATGCAATTTCTGCGTTTCCTTCTGCATACCCACACAGGAGGGAGTTTGCTATAAACAAGCAACATGCAACAAATTTTTAGGAGCATTTAGCCAGTCCACCATCTTTTACGAGACAGATCTTGGCCTGATTCTCCCCTAAGATGTCTTGTAACCGTGCCACGGACTTTCTCTCTCTCTCCCCAACAGATTTCCCCGCCGCTCTCACAAGCGCTCTCAGATAAAGGCACGAGCCGCGCGGCGCACGCGGCGATGTGCACTGGCAGTCAGACCGCTGCACGACTGGCAAAACGCGGATGGCACTCTCCGTACTAAGTGGTACGTGATGTTTCATTTGTATTTGCCAGCTGGCTAATAGTAGCCAAATGTTTGTTGCAAAGAGCGAGTGAGAGAGAAAAATAGCCATATCCTTTGGCACACAGAATAATAATAATCCTCCTCCAGAACAGGCTGGCAGTGCTCGAGCCAGAGCCATCTTTCCGACTCTGAGACACTATTAGATTCTCCACCCTTCTCTTCTAAATTCTGCAGCAGATTGTTTGGGCTGGAGAGAGATGGAGACAAGAGGTCCCATCTGGTACCAGTTCCTTATTTCTTTGTAGCTCTATAATAGCTCCAGGTCTTTTCACAGTTCATTCAGGAGAGGAAGGGAATTGTTGGGTGAAGGGAGGTGGCGGCCTCCTGTACTCTACAGGCCAATCGTCTTTTTATTTTCATTTTGTATTTCTGTTCTTTGCTTTCCCTCCAGATTGACAGGAGTTAACAGGCATCTGCTCTCTGGCATTCACGGCTCTATAATGCAGACCTGTCAATAGTTTCCACGCTTGCTGAGATTATTTTATGGATAAGACATTATACAGGGCTAGACAGAGCAAGTGCGAAAAATAACTTTTACATTGCTTTTTTCCACCCACCCCACCCCCCATGACTATGTGCCTTATTTTTTCATTAGACCTGGAACAAAACTTCTTGTTGTTTTATATTTTTAAGCCTACCTTTTCCAACAACTTGCCTCCACAACTTGACTAACTGCATGTCTCCAGCACCTTAATTTCAGACCCAGGCTCTGCCATACGACAGTCAATGCCCCCTTCTTTGTTGCACAAGAACGGGTTTTGTCCTGTAGGCCTCTGTTTTAATGTTAAGTATTACCCCTCAGGCAGAGATGATGGAGTAGTCTTGCAAGATATCCATGTAAATACTCAGCAGCTTCTTCATCCCTCTCTGCTCAAGCACTGATATTCATCAATCCTGGGTGAATTCAGAGTTTCAGTAACTCAACCCTGTCACTGCGATTAGACAAGAAATGTCAGCAAAGGAAAAAAATCTCTCCCGAGAAATGCTCTGGTTAAGACAGGGAGATGTGGGCTTCCAGGGTCTGCTTGAAAGGCGAGAGCCTTTCCCACTCAGATCAGACATGGAGGTGAGGATATGTCCGATTTCCATCTCAGCTTTTGCAGATGAACCCATGGACACTGAGATGCAGACCAGTTTCTAGCCTCAACACTCTCTTTTTTAATTTCCCCCATTTCAATGAGCTGAGATAGCTCTGCTGTCCAGAGAAAGAGGCTAGGCTGAGACAGAGAATTAGCAAAATTGAGTGGCAGCTGACTTGTTGAGACAGAGTTGTTGTTATCCTGCATGTGATCCTCTCTCTAGACCAGCAATCTCCTTCTTGATTTTTGTTTCTGTTTAAAATGGTCAGAATCCATTTAATGCAGCAACATTTAATTACAGAAAGGGGTAGTTTCAATATCATTTCTTTGTCAATTAACATTGTGCACTAATTACTCATAAAGGACCTGAGACATCGCTTCGACACATTTAAATTAAAAGATTAAAAGCTGGGAACATATTTTATGAACAGGAAATCTAAAACTTTATCCTTCTGTTATGATTTTATCCTTGAAAAGTAGAGGTTCAATTCTTTATAAACTTTATAGCAAATATTTTGGAAGAGTAAATCATTGCTGCAGTAAGAAAGGAAACAGAAGCAAAATAAACACAATTATGTTACAAATCAAGGAACTATTCTGAAAGATGCTGAGTGCATTCTGAGTAAAACTGAATGTCCTCAGGATTTATTGGATTGGACAGGACTTGAAGTTGTTTACCACACTGAAAGATCAGACTCCAAAAATATACTAAACTAAATTTTTTTTTAACCTGAGTTGATGAAAATTTTTCATTGAATTCACAATGGTTTCCCTTTAATCAAGTGTTTAGCTGCGTGTACAATTGCTTGAAAGGAGGAGTTCAAGGGCGACTCAAAATTCTGATTTCAAGTCCATGCTTTACTCTCTTCTTGGCTATTAAAGATGTGGAGAAAAAAATAGGCCCTTTATTGGTCTTAATTTGCCGCATGCAAGTGATTACGTCTTATCAAAACCTTGGAGGGAGGTGAGAGAAGCGATAAATCTGTTGATAAGATTTAGGACAATGTGTATGCCTTTTTATTCACAGCTAGCTTTGCCCTGTTTAGTGATACGCTAGATAAACCACGAGCATTGATTTGCATGTGGTTTAAGTGCTGGTATTTAATTCTGAACTTAAACGTCAATTATAAGATCACTGACAATCCACTAGTGATACTTTTATTATTAAATTGAAATACATTGCAAGTAGTAAAAAACTAGGAACATAAATACATAAAGTAGGTAAGAGAAAGGAATGAAGCTACATTTGTCCTCCAAGCCAGATGCTCTCTGATTTGTAGGCACTTTTCCAATATGCCTAATATTCCATCAAACACATCCAATCTAATAGAGCTGAGAATATTTCTGAAGTGAGAAGGCTAGCTATTGATTATTAAGTCTGCTGTAATGCTGTAACCCGCTGAGACAAAACATTGCTGGGAAACAATAAGAGCTGGAGGGCATCTGGCTTGCGCAGGGAGAGGAGGAGAAACATACCTTCTGCTGCTATCTGATTTAAATTGACCGCTTAAAAGCAATGTTTTGAATGTGCTTTTTTGGAAAGAAATGGGGAAGAGCTCTGGGGAGAGTAGGGAAGGTGCAAATAAATGTCTCTAATGCTCAACAAGAGTTAATACGTTGCAACCGGTATAGTAAATATAAATAATTTGAAATAACTTAATTATTCTGAAGGACAAGCTTCTACAACTATCTACTGGACCAGATAAAACTGCACTGAAGTATCGTGCTCCAAACAAAACTTAATGAGAGGAAGCTTGCTGGCAAAAATACTTCTTGTTTTGATCAACCCAAATTCATACATCCCTCCTTATTACCCCCTCTAACTGGGAAAGAGTGGAAATTATTCTTTCTTTATATGTACTACATTTTATTCTGGAAAGATGTATGTTGTATAAATTGACATAAAATACTGATACTAAAGCAAATAGTTAAAATTGAGTGTTTTGATGTAGCTTTTAGAAATTTTCAAAACCTGTTCAGATGAAAATAAGCATTTGTTCTGCCCCAGAAGTTTGTTACCATGGAGCTGATGTTTTTAATAATATTTAAAATCTACAGTCATTATTTTTTTTTCCTAGTCACTGCTCAGTCTGGACTGTACACGTTCGATGCCCTGAAATTTCCACTGATGTGAAGTGTGCCGGAATAGGCTAAATTGCAGAAAAGGACACTCACAGGAGGGGCACAACACAGGAGCACAATTGTCTAAACTGCTCCTAATTGCTCAGCAGATAGAGCGGAGCCATCTCTCCCTGCACACAAACACATTTTAACTCCGGCACATCTGATCTCTTCTTGCCTCCAGCCTCTGTCAGGGAGGTTTGCTAACTATATCCCATGGGAAGAGTCACATGGGTTTGACTCAACTCCAGCTCTGACAACTGGGATTCCCTGCAGTCGCAATTGCTGTCGCTCAAGTCCGGCGCTCTCTCTGCCCTGAAGAAAAGATTCACGTCTTGCAGGAGAAGGATTAAAATTGCTGACTGATTAAGTCCAAACCCTAAATGGTACCCGGAGAGCCAGCTAGCAATGCAAAGTGAGCAATAATGCATACATCATATACACGTGCATTTACCCTATTATTTCAGATGAACAACTGAAGGCAGAAGAGAAACACAGCTTTCCAACAAGGGAGAGCAAAAATAAATCTTAATTACCTTTTCTAGACAACAGTTCATCTCGTTCCTTGTTTACCATCACTAACAGTCGCACTGGTGAAACACCATGGAGATCTGTGGGACTAAGCTAAGACTAAAGTTGCCATTCATTGCGTAGGGATGCATTGACAAATGGAAGTTAACAATGAAAATTAAATGAGTAGTTAGTCTTGTACTTTGAGTGAAATCTATTTCGCACCTAGGAATAGTCACAAAGCAGGTTTCAGTAAGGTAATCTCTGCCTTTCTATGAATTTATCTCTATTTCTCTGAAATAGAGATAGGGGTAACGGTTTCAAAATAGAGGGAGATAGGTTCAGATTAGATATCAGGAAAAAAAATTTTTAGACTGAGGGTGGTTTGAGCACTGTCCCAGGTTGCCCAGAGAGGCGGTGGATGCCCCATCCCTGGAAACATTCCAGGCCAGGTTGGCCGGGGCTCTGAGCAACCTGATCTGGTTGGAGATGTCCTTGCTTCTTGCAGGGGGGTTGAACTGGATGGGCTTGAAAGGTCCCTTCCAACCCAAACCATTCTGTGATTCTATGATTCTATGAAATATTTTATTCCAATGAAGCAGTCACCTAGAGCTCTCTAACCAGCAGTTCATAGGCTTAATATTTTCCTGACTTATTTTTTTAGTGTAGCATGTCTTTTAATCCTTCTCAAGTAACCAGGTAACCACATCCATCTTTTCTAGAACCAACAAGCTTATGGTGTGTTGTTGAGGTTTTTTTAAACTGAATAATAGAGGTGTGCTCAGAATTTTGCTGCAGCTATAACCAGGCACTTCTATTAACTGTGTTTTTCAAATTCTGATTTGTATAATGCACAGGTTTTTATATCTTTCCAGATTTCAGTTGTGTAACATCAGTCCTTAAGTGACTCTACAGTAGTGTCTGGTGCAGCTGTTAGGATCACTGGGATTTCAAATATCTTTCCGTATTAAAGTAAGGAAAAGATTTAAAGGGAAAAAAACTCTTGGCCTAATTAAGAAGAGTGAACTAGATTTAACGATGAACAATTTATTGGCAGTTAATAGAGCTCATACATGGTAGCCAGGAGCTAGATAATTTATCATTAAAAAGAATCTCCATTACATGTAAAATCCCTTTTCTCTTGATACAGTTAGCAACTGCACTTCACAATTACCATTTTTATAAGCCTGATTCACTGGCAAATGAAGCTGTATTTCACAGAGCAGCAGCAAAACTTGTAGGTGCTGTGAATGTTTAAATATGCAGGATTCAAGTTCTTTGTCGAGCGGTTTATGTACTCTTCAGTCAATGCTTCTGTGCAATCGTGACCTTGATTGTCAAGGCTTCATGGTTCAGCCTCCAGTAACTTCTTTATCCATCTGGAAAGCTCCTTAAAATGACTCTGGTTAATGCAATCAATAAAGTACGCTGTAGGAAAGCACTCTGTGAACACCCAAGTATGCCCCAGATGTTTCAGCATCCTGCTCTTGCACAAGAAGCAAACTGCTGCTCCCAGGATAGAAGTGGCAATCTCCAGCAAGCCGGTGGGAACTGTGCTTCTGTGACTCAGGGTGGTTATGGCAAGAATTAATTTGGCTCCTTGTTTTGCCTTTGGGATTCAGAAGTGGAGAAATTTGCACTCTACACATTAGTTGTCAAGATCCATGAACATAGATGTGATGATGTCACTGGGTCCAAACCTGAAAGTCTGTTGTCAGCCATGCAGATCCAGACCTGAGCCTTTCTTTTTGGCAAACCAGAGCTGGGAACGTGACTTCCAACCACCCTAGAGGAGAGGATCATAAAGAGTTTTTGGTGATTCATCAGATGGCACCTTTCCCAGTGAGTGGTACTCAACTAATACCCTGGCACGGTGTTTTGACTTGAATTCCAGTTTGAATTGAAATTGAATTGAATTCAATTGAATTGAATTGAAATCCAGTTTGGATATTTTCATATATCCACAGCCTAGCTTTCCTCATGCTTTTCTTCCAGCCCAGAATTGGAATCTCAATTGTCAAAAGCTTTGAATGTGTGTCTGTCGTAGTTCAGCCCCAATCGGGACCAGACTACGCAGTCTCTCTCCCGCTCCCCCCACCCTCCGAAAGAATAGGGGCAGATAATATAAGAAAAACAGCTCGAGGTTTGAGATAAAGACAAGGAGAAATCCTTAAAGTTACTGTCACGGGCAAAACAGACTCGACTTGGGGAAAAACTATTCATTTATTACTAAAATTAGCAGGAGAATGAGACAGGGAACAAGATAAACCTCCCCCCACCCCTCCCTCTTCCCGGGCTTAACATTTATCTCTACCACCTTCCCCTCCCGAGCGGCACAGGGGGGGGAAAGGGAATGGGGGTCACAGTCAGTTCATCACGCGTTGTTATATGCTGCTGCTTCATCGTCGGGGGAGGAACTCCTCGCATTCCTCCCCTGCTCCAGCGTGGGGTCCCACCCATACGCCACAGTCCTTCATTAAACTGCTCCGGCGTGGGTCATCTCTTCCACGGGGTGCAGCCCCTCCAGAACGGCTGTCCCAGCGGGGCCGCAGCCTCCTTCAGGCATCCACCCCCCCCGGTGTAGGGTCCTCCCCGGGCTGCGGGGGGATCTCTGCTCCTCCGTGGGCTCCACGGGCTGCAGGGGGACAACCTGCTCCACCATGGGCTGCACCACGGGCTGCAGGGGAATCTTGGCCAGGAGCCGCATTACTGCTGCCCCTCCTTCTGCACTGACCTCAGCGCCTGCAGCCGTTCCTCACTACAGGCTGGCAGACACCTCTCAGGAGCCTTTTTACATCTTATTCTCTTCTCATCTCCTCTCCACTTCTTGCAGCCAGGCCGGGCCGAGTCGGGCCCAGTCGGCTGCCCGGCGGGAGGCCAGAGGGTGAGGCCTGCAAGGCCCACAAGGCTCACGCCTCCCCCTCTCTGCCCCCGCTCAGCTGCTTCACATCTTCTCCACTTTTTTTTTTTTTTCTGTTTTTCCCCTCTTAAATACGTTATCGCAGAGGTGCTATCACGGGACATTCTGCTCCCAATTGGCTTGGCCTTGGCCAGCAGCGGGTCCACTCTAGGCCTGGCCAAGTCCACTGAACAAAGGGGAGCGACTTCCAGCAGTGTCCTACAGAAGCTGCCACCTTACCCCCCCTCCCCCCTCCCCCCCACCAAACAAAACCAGAACAGTGTCACAAAACGTCTTTGGACCTTTCAGTATCAGAGGAATTCTGTACATAAGGGCGTGGGGGAGTTCTTCCCACTGAAATATCTGCTCCTGCAGAATTGACACTGTCCTGACACCCAAAGGAGCAGGACTGGATCCACTGACTGTGGCTGATAGATTTGTTTTCATAACAAGAACATTTGCAGAACTACATGAAGAAGGCTAATAGAGGATGAGAAGAGGGTCTCATGCAGCTAGCTATATCCTACCTGATTGAAAGAGTGAAACACACCTGCCCCGTGCTGTCATTTGACCCCCAACAGGAACGGAGAGGCATGGATGCAATGAGGTCCTTTGTGCAGATCGCCAGGTTCAGGGCACCTGTACTGCCACCTTTTTTTACAGAGTGCAAAATCAGGACAAAAACAGAAGCTCCCGGGGTTATCTGAGTGCAGAGGGCACCTCACGAAGTGGCACGTTCTTCATCATTTGTGTGAACTCAGGTTAGCACCTCCATAACGCAACTGTTCAGCTGTCAAAGATCAGGATGACACAATCTCTCTGATGGGACATATCTTTGACCTACAGTCCTCTGACGACTCTCTGAGTATGGTAAGAGATGTGAACCACTGCTGTTACTTTTACAAAATCCCCTTTAGACTGAATGATAGATTCACTTGATTTACTGTTTGCTAGCTAATGTGGCACTGCACGCTTGACATGGGCGTAATGTACAGTATAACATGGGGTCCTTCAGGCTCCATGTATGGTCCAGCTCCAGAACTTTTCAGGCTCATAACACCTGTCACAACTGCAGTACAAAAAAAAAAGACTTCTGAGAGGAGAGCTTAGGTGTTCAGACTCCTAAGAATCCAAAATATCACCTTTTTATCAGCTGTTTGGTATTTAGAAGAAGGTTTGCAAGTTTAAATTATATTTTAAACATATTTTTCATCACAATACTTAATTGAGGGAAAAAAAATTGTTCTTCAAATTTAAAAAAAAATACAATTTTTTTTCACTTAAGTCTTACCTTTAAAAAATTAGTATCTTTCAACAAGTTGCAAAGTTGTTTTCAAAGGGTAACAATCCTAACTTCCTCTGTTATACAATACTGGCAGAATACATATTTTAGAGGTCTAACATAATCAGAGATAATTAATCTCATCAAGGTAATAATGAGACAAACAGCTGCATCAATCTGCGCAGAGATGACTGATGCAACAAATGAGGTGAACACAGGTCAGCCACAAAAACACGCACTGGCAACAGTGATCCATGAAATTTCAGATCTTGAAAGACCATCTGAATCTAAATTTCCAAACCGACTGCATTTTCCCCCTTTCCTCTGCATTTAAAGATCTCACTCTTTAATATATAATTTTACAATAATTTATGAAAATGGAAAGCAATGTAGAATGCAATCAATCATTCATGCTTCTGAATGAAAACCCAGAAATAGCAATGCTGTTCTGCAACTCTGTCAAGAACTGCTGCTGACATCACGTTCGTCCTGCCATCCTCATGAACTTTTTGCCTCATCAGCAACTAAAATAAGCTTTTACTCCACAAAAGCTTTACATTTAATTGTGGGTTTCAGCCATTTATAGGAAGGGAGGGAGGAAATACGATTTGTAAACATATTACAAGTCTGTGTTAATTCTTTCCTTTGATCCAGCTCAACATTGCCTTCCATGGCAATGGGACAAGGAAAAAAAAAATAATATTAATAATCATCATTGTCAATTTTTTAAAATGGAAAAATAGTCAGAATTCCCTGTGAAAAATAAGATATTAGAGTTTTAAAAAAAAATGCTGAAATGGCTTCATTTCAGCATTTTCCCAACTGAAAGATATTGTTTTGGAAATGTTTTGTTCTGACAGTTCTAAGTGCAATATGTTTTATTGTGAATTTTTAAAAGGCTAAGGAGAATTATTGCACATTGACTCATTTAACTTTAGAACAAACAGCTCATGAGGGAACCTCACAAATAAAAATTTTCCAAATTTTAACTGAAAAAAAAGAAAACCCTTCCTTTTGTTTTCACTCCGTTCTTGACTTTTTCCCTAGTTCTGTTACCAGACAGAATACTTATTTATCCAGTTTCATAGTTACTGGAGCAACATAGATGCTTTAATCCTACTAAATTCTGCAGCACAAAGAAGGATGCCATGGTGAAACCCTCCATGAAGCACAGGGCAAGGTATGACCTTACCAACTGTGAGACAGGAACATGATCTGGCCAAAATCAAGTAGATGAGACAACCCAGGGCATTTCCTGATCTATCATGCCAAGGAGGGTTATAATTCGCTGATAGCCTGAACTAGGGATGCTCTTAAGTGTTTTGAAGGAGATTTGTTAAGCAAGAGATACTGTCTATCCCATGTGAATACACGGACCTAGCATCAGAACAAAGCAACCTTTTAAACAATGGTGCTCCCTCCTCTAACATATCCTGTGAGTCCAAAGCTAATAAAGATTTTCCACTGGCAGGGAGGTGTTTTGAATCAGGCCCTGCATGTGACGTAAAAAAAAAATCAGAGACTGAGTAGTTCAGGAAAAAGAATCCTGCCTGAAAAGCAGTGCACTCACATATTGAGAAACGCTTTAATCCTCTCTCAGTTTGCTTGGATTCACGCCATTTCATTTCACTTAAGAAAATCCACCACTGGATAGATGGTGCTCATATAAACAAAAGTTTTTTTGTTTTGTTTTCCTGCGTATTACTATTGATCCTTTTCATTCACAATTTTCAAATCCTTTTAGTCAAGTAAATTGCTTTCAACAGTCTAAATTTTCCTGATATTTCTTCTACTCTACAGAGATTTGGCAGATCAATTCTTCATAAGATCAGTGTCTTGCCCTAACTGATTTCCAACTCTGTATATTAAGTTAGCGAATGCCAAAAAAAGAAACATTCACAAAACTGCTTTGTTGATGCTCTCGGTTCAGGAGGTTGATGGAATGAAGATGTGATACAAACTTCCAGTCTTACTCTATCAAAGTAAGCAAATGTATCTGCTTTTGATGAACAGTTTGACGATGTGATTGCAAAGAAAATGCCATTATTTTCAGATAATTCTTACACAAATGAAGCCCTACATTCCTGGGAAAGGAGAAAGTAATGGTATTCTTATTTTTAAAAAAGTATTAAATATTAGATAACTAACTTTAAATACCAACCCTAAGTATATAAATAGAGTTAGCAGAAAATTTTGCATTAAATATATCAACTTCTTTCTAAAATTCTTCCGTTTTCAAAGCCTTTGTCAAAAATTCTAAAGTTATCTAAACAGATGTGAAGTCAAGGAGAGAGCAAAGAAGTAAGTTATTGTATTTATAGTAGCATCACTGGCAAATTATAGAAAGAAAAAGAAAAAATATTTTGCCAGATTTTGACAGGATTTTTTCTATCTTCTTCCATTTTACAAAGGAAAAAACTAGCCTTCTGACCAACTCTAACAAACCATGAAGTATCTTCACAGTAAGGACTCTTCATAAGATAGGGCAGAAGGGTAATGATTTGGAGGCAAGAAAGTATATGCAGTCTATTTTAAAAAATAAACTGTAGTAGAAAAAAAGTTTTTTCTGCAGAGCAACTGAAGTTGGAGTCTGAGCACTAATTATTGTCCACCACAGTTTCTTCCCTAGCACTATCATTAGGCATGTGACATACATGTGACATGCTGGCCGTGGAGAAACTATATTTTACAAAGCGCCATGGTCACAGAGAAAATCAGACCGCAAGGTGGAAAAAGCTATGAAGCGGATAGCCACGCGTGGAGCTTGAATATTCACCCCGAAAAGAGAGTTGTGTTGGAAGCAAGGAGATACTGAAGCCGTCATATCCGAATGAGCATCTGGTCTGCTTCCTCCATCCTCTTTGTGAGAGCCTGGAAGTCAAACATGCTGAGACAATAAAACCTCTCCTTCTATCAGCTTCTGTATAGGAAAGCTGAAACCTTTCAGCATGAAGAATAATGAGCAGATCAAAGGGTGACCTGTTAGGAACAGGATGGAAATACAAGACACGTATCACACAGACGAAGCCTCTCTGTGTAAACTTTCACTGTACTTCGCTGTCGTGAACTGGCCTGCTGCATACCACGGGTTCCAGGGAAAGCTTTTGATGTGAATCGTTTCTCTGAGAATTGTACACAGGGGCCATCTGCTGAAAAAAAAAAAAAAAAAAAAAAAAAAAAAAAAAAAAAAAAAATTTGGAATTTTATTCGTTTATGCACGTGCATCGAGGATCTGCAAAGCTCAGACTTGGCAAGAACCTACTGCTGAATTCACTCGAGCGAGCAGATCTGCGGAGAGCCATGCATTCCCTCTAAACTGTGAATTAATGCTTTCAGCCAGCGCCTTTTGGACAGTCTCTTGCACAGCAAACAGCCAGGGATGAAACAGCGATCTGTGCCTGCGGAGGGTCCTAATAACGGGAAAAAGTGAGCAACTGTGGTGATCACACAGTAATTGAGGCATTTACCAGGGATGATGCATCATGTCGCCCGGTTTCGTTCTCAGACTTCTCCACAGCAGCTCATGGTCAGTGGCACCAAAGGCTGAATGTAAAAGAACCGTTACGCCTCACTCCGCAGCCAAGAAGAGATTAGTCAGCAGAAACAAGCCCAGTCCCACACTCCAGCCTGTGCAGAAAATGAACTTGAATATTGCAAAGGACATGTGTCAAAACTTCCTCAGTCTTCTTTTGAAAGAACAGCTCGAAATAAGTGGCACCTGGAAGCCTCATGAGATTATTTCTTGTGCAGGCCACTAGCCATCGCCTTCCTAATTGAAGCCATTCTATTCTGACACTGTATGTTAATGTCAGATGGAGGCATTAAAAGTCACTGCCAGTAATGATGCCAGAGTTTGCTCAATGAATGGAACCAGGAGACCACAATTCCCGCCTCCGCCAGTCTTCCAGCGGGTCACAGGCAACACTGGCTGAGAAACCTGTCCTTGTCACCAGCAGAAATGTCTCGTCTACCATGGAGGTGCAGCTCCCAACTGTCATTCTCTATGTAGATCAAAAACACAGGGAAAACAACATAATTATACTATCTTTGTTTATTACCTGTTTGTCTCTTTGTTGCTCCAGCTGGAGGAAACTGATGCAGAAGGAACCTCCTTTCATGAGGGATTAGCAGTTACTTTTCAACGTGCCTTCGTGGGAGCATCATTGAATTGCATTTCAACTTCATTCAGCTCTCCACCCAAGTCTGCTGCAACAGCTGAAAAAAAATAGCTTTCATGCTTTCCAAATGCTGACCTTGGATTATTGACACTGCTGAGAATTTTCACTAGTTTTCTGTAGATCTTGGGGTTCTTCCACCTTATGTTCATTCCAACTGTAAATAACAACGATAGAACATCTTGCTTTGGATCCTGTGGATGCTCAAGATGTTCGGGTCACGACTGGATGAGATTATACAGCTTCTTCAGTACAACTCAGCGAGCCATCCAACAGAGACCAGACATAGCCATGACTCTTCATTGCAGCCTGAGAGCCTTGCAGCTGCATTCTGCTTCTCGTTTTTTGTGCATCAGAAAAAAATGGAAAAAAAAAAACAAAAAAAAACATGCAGTTAATTCCTGAACTAGCCAATTTCTTGGTTTGCTGTTTGGGCCTCCAATGGTTGGCTCTTTTACTCTTTCTGAAGTTATCTATAAAAACGTGCAAAATAATCCTAACTCTGACACTACCATCCACATCTGCTTCCACTAGAACGAAAACCTCTGTAGGAATCAATGAGGCGCGCGCAGAGGGTCTAATTAAATCCCTATGCCATTTCCTTTGAAACTGTCAAACCGCCGTTCTTATCTCGTGTTCATTCACCCCCAGTGGTGGTGCGGCAATTTTAGCAGGGGTGTATGTAAGCAATAAGAGAGGGCTGCACGACAGTCATTCTGAGACCCTGCCGTAGGCTGCATTGTTCAGTCAAAAACTGAAGACCAGGGACACCAGAGAGTCAAGAAGTTCTTGTGGATGTGTAAGAAATACTGGTGTGCCTGAAGGATATTATAAATCAGTGCTCTGGTAAGGAGCTGAAGTCATGGAGAAAAAAATTAAATCGAGTAACGTGGGGTTAATATATTTTATAGCAACATAAGAACTTCAGACTACAAGAGTGGCCAGCCTGGCTCTGAGCAGAGGCACATCCAGCCTGTTCCCTGCTCTCCATCAGCAATGGGAGACTTCTTTTTTTGAGGAACATCTTTTGAGGAACATCTCTTGTGCTGACTGTGCTCCAGGAGGTTACCACTAAAATCACCGTAACTACGTTGCTTTATTAATGAACTTGATGTTACTGAGACAGATATATTAATTTTTTTTTTTCCTTTTCAGGAGGATTGTTTACCATTTTCCTGTGCAACGCAAACACTGAGATTGTCTTTTGCTGTCTTCCCCCAGCAAGCAGATGTGGACACAGCCAATTTCTGTACTATCAGAAGCACATCTGCGGTTATTCTTTTGTCTCTTTCTTGTGAATCCAGGTGCCTCTCGAGGACAATCTGCTTCCACTGATTGCCTTCCTTTGGATTACTTGATTTACAGGTTTTATCAGGAACTTTTGCAGGGATCTGTGAACTGCGATACAACTGTGAACTGCTTTCTTATAACACCGAGAGGTCGTGAATGGAAATGTATGAATACCATTCATGAGCTGCTGTCGCTTGTTTTGAATGCTCTTAGGGCACCACATAAAGTAACCAGTAAATTATCTAACCATGTGCATAACTTGTAAAGCAAATACCATACACTAAGGACTCAAAAATTTATTTCTGCCTATTCTACTGTGACACCCAAAAACTAGGAAATCAGTTTTAGACACACAACCTATCCTATAAAATTCCTAGGATTAGCAAGCCTGAAATTTCCTATCTTGCAGTGCTTGTTCAAGTAATTTCATAATTTTTGCCTCAGTTTCCTGCTGTGTAAAATGAAGTTATTATTTTTTACCCAACTTGCAAAAATGTTATCTGGATTCTTTATGGTATGTACAGTACTTTGAAAGCCTAATTTAAGACTATTTAGATATTATATGGATATGGCTAAATAGATTTTCTTCAGAAAGCATTAGCAGACATCCTTGGAAATTTTGACAGAATAAAGAAAAAGGACGAAAATTTTCCCTACTATCTCAGCTGAGAAAAACATTTTATTTATGTGTACAGGGCCGTTCTAGAAGCGCTGGACCACAAGTGTTTAAAGTTTTGAGTCTCTCTCTGCTTCCAGTAAAGCCGATGACTGATTCCAAAGTGAACATATTGCTGAGGATTTTTGAGTATTCAGCTTTGAAAAATAGAAACTAATTGCAATCCTTATAAGGAGAAAATAATAACCCTGCAATTGTGCAGCCATCTCACATAAGGATCGGTTATTACAGTTCGCAGCATCGTGCGGAATCCCACTGCAAGGAGACATTTGCCAACAGACTCTACTGCGCATCGGCTATATCCAAGGTATTTTACATCCATATTCATGGATAACTGAGGAGTCCAACTCACTGCCGCCACTTTGCAATAGCCTGACCGTACCCAGCTGAATCTGACGAACAGAGCATCAGCAACGTCTTAAAAACAAATGAGCCTACTACAATGTAAGCTGGTTAATGATTAAAAATAATTGGTTATGCAATTAGTCTCTGTTTACATGAGATGCATGCAAAATATATGCAGATCTCAAGATAACACCTGAATTACCTAGAGAGAGACAAAATAATGCAAACCTTGTTAAGGGCTCTGTTCTTTTAATAAGAATGCTGTTGAGTACTGAAAATATTCTCGGTGTGTTATTCTACTTCTGGCAGAAAAATACAGTTTCTTGGCTGAATTCCCAAATATTAAGTTAAAAAACACTTGACATTGTGTGTGACTGGACTCAATTTCAGCACCGTATAAAAGTATTCAAGTACTTATTTTTAGGTTTGCCGTATTAATAAAGTAATAACATTTTTCAGCATGGACAGCAAATACCTGTGCCACCTAGAAGGACTCCTGTATCAGCATCTAGACTGCATATTGAAGGTATAGTCTGATAAAATGACAGTTCTAATAAATAAATTGAGTAATTATTAATTAATTAATCTATTTGGCCCGTTTCAACAGGCCAAATGCTGACAGAGCTAAGAGCTCATAGCTACTGAGCTATGAGCTACGAGCAGAGTTTAATCTTCAGAATAATTGTAAGGATTCCAAATGCTCATTCTGTTAAAAATAAATTAAAGAAATACCCTGCAAAAAGACAATAAGAGTTCCCAACAATTACTGTGATAATTTTGTTCTTGTTGATGCCTCTTTCTTTAAGAGGCCATCCACTGCCCTCAGACACTGAGTAATTTTACAAGGTAGGGTCAAACCAACAGCTATTCCGGAGGTACTGCAAGGTGCAAAGCAGAGGAGGCAATGTTGGGTCATTTAAAACCTCTAAGTTTAATACTTTTCTTCTCAACACCCTCATTCTGGTGTCATAAGGGACTGGAAATGGTGTGGCAGCATCCGCTCCGGACCTGGAAATCAGAAAGGGCTTTGTGACATCCAACATCACCCTTCTGGGACAACTGAAGGACAATATGTTTAGTCGTGTGTGCAAGACCATGAGGGAAGCAGGGTTCAAGTCAGGAAAGGACGGGAAATTTCCCTGTCTCTGTAGGGCTTCATGTCGATGAGCCGCAAGGAACCCAGTTCCTAGAGATGCTGCTGAAAGCCGAAAGTCTTCAGCACCTCCCAGGGATGCTTAACACCGCAGATTCCATTTTTTCGGGTCAGTTGTAGGTTGTTTCTCTGTGCATTGATTTAAAGTATAAAAACCTATGAGCTCTGACTCCTAATCATGTAAATGAGTCAATGTCCTGGGAATACAGGCTTCCTTCTTTCCACTTAAGCTGTTTTTTTTACTGCTGTACGTCTATTATGTGTCTTTAAACGCATATAATGATAATAGGGGCAAAGCACGAAGTATTGAGCCATGGCTACTCAAACAAAAAGTATGTCTTCTCTCCCAGGATAAGAAATATTTACCTCAGCTATTTTATAACACATCTTTCTGTTTTATCCAATTGCTTTGAAATAATTCCTTTCAAACAAAATCGATCTCTAATCTCTGCTGTTGCCTGCTAGCTGGCTCCGTGCCTGAGAGGCCTTGGGATGCTGACATCCGACAGACACTTCTCTGCTTTCTTTTCAGATAGTAACAGCTCTTTGAAAGTACTACATACCCTGCTCCTAAAATAATAAGGCATGTATGTGGCTCTGACAGGTACAGCATTTATTTTGCTTTCAAGTTTATGTAGCCATGTAGAATTCTTCTAATTGTAATGTAATTAGTAAAAAAAAAAAAAAAAAAAAAAAAAAAAAAGAACACATACATATTTATTTCAGTGGGAAAAATGTGTGTGTGTTTTTCCATCTGGGAAGTGAAGACCACGATGAGCTGGTTACATCTACCCACGTCAGGTACCATTAAAGTCTGAGCCCGACGGCTTCTCACGCTCATGTGCAAGGATTTATGGACACGTCCTTTGGTTTCCTTTGCTTCAGAAACACTGTGGAAGCACAACGATGCTGGTTCTCAGATGTCTGGAGGAAACACTGCCCGTATGGCATCCGCACCCCCCAGGGATCTGACGCACGTTCGTTTTAATGTTGCTAGCATGTTCCCCATTATTTTAGATGTTCCACATTGAAAGGAAAAACTTGGTCGGCATCTTTCAGGGAACACATAAAACTCGCATCTCCGCAGAACTTCATCAATTCAGAAGATTAATTTGAAGGGAGGAGGAAACAGCAGAAGGGGTAGTATGGTGAAGAAGCAAACATAGGTTGATGGAGGGGGACTCCAGCAGGTCCCCTTCACTCATGGAGCTCCCAGGAGACACAAACTCACAGCCTACACCTTTGCAAAGGCTGAAGAAAAAAGCATCCATCTTCCCTTTTTCCTCCTTTAGCAATATTATAACTTTAATTCTGATTTTTTTTGAGGTCTTTATCTACTGGGAATGGAAAAAAAAAGAAAAAAAAAGAAAAGAAAAATTTAAAAAAAACAAACCAACAAAAAAAAAAAGGAGAACCAGCACAGTCTCCAGTTCTCTGTTGGCCGTCCTTGGCTGGAGGCCTGGAGCTTTTCCGCGAGCCGGCGCATGATGTTCTGCGCAGAGCACAGCAGCCACCGCTGGGCTGTAACATCCGCCTCTCATTGTAGTAACACTTCATTAAAAAACATAGAAAATGCTCAAAATATTTCCATGCCTCACAGCCCGTATCTGGTAAACTGATTAGAAAATTAAATGATCTGTTTTCTTCAGGTTTTTTGAATTAAATATCCATCATAAAGTGTGCAAGAACCACTTGAGTGACATTCAGATCCCAAATTCGGCGCATGAAGCGTAATTAAGTGTGATCATTATGAGCAGTGATAGCGCTGCATGTTACAGCCTGCTTTTGAACAGATAGGAAATAAAAAGAAAAATGTGGCTCGTGTCTTCATTTTCTGAAGATATGTACAACATCAGATTACACACCAGGCAGCAACAGGAACCGTGCAAGGGCATGAAATCCCAGTCACGTCTTCACTCCACAGGATAAATGATGCCTCCTAATGAGCTGCACCAGCTGAGACTACATGGTTAAATATCAATAAACTGATATTTCATCCTGACTCGAACACTAACCTGCAGTCGGTGGCAGAGTCCTCACTGGCATTCGTGGATCTTGCCGTGGACGAGGGGCCTCCACTCCAATTTGTCCCAAAGGCTGTTTCTTAGAGCCTTTTAAAATATCATCTCTCAGCTCAGCAGGCTGGACTGCCTAAACGAACTCATTCACTTGATATTCCCCAACCACTTGAAAAACAGTTTAGAATAACTTTTGGAAATATTTTTATTTGCTATTTTAGCTAAACGAGATGTAAAAACAAAGTGCATCCTCAACTCACTGTCAAGGGCTAAAGAAAACAACTGTGATAGGGACAGATCTCTTAAAATGACTAAATCAAAAGTGACTTTAATATGCCTTTCAGCTTGCCAAACAGAGTGAAGCTGATCTTTCCAATTTAAATCAGAAAGTCTTTTCTTGGTTATTGCTGAGATCTGCACATAAAAGATGTGTCTCTTTCTGAGGGAATAGAGATGCACGTATCAAAGGCTGAAATAACGGCAGATGTGAGAATTAAAATCTCCTGTTTCTAACGGCAGAGTTACAATATCAGCTCATGATGCCCCCGTTACCCACTCAGTGCTGATCTTCATGGTTAAGAGGAATGCAGTGCCTAGGCAACCTCATCCTGGTGCCTCGCATCAAGAGGGGCGAGATAGATCACTGCTGAGTGCAGAGTCCTCTTGCTCACAAAGCACATATGGAAAATCACTGCCATTTCTGTATCTCCAAAGATAGCTGCTTCATTGTCCACATTTTGCTCAGTTATATAAATTTGACTTAATATTACACTAGTTGTATGAGTAAGAGCTATACGGATTAAAACAGAGTGTCCAAGACTCTTTTTTTTTTTTTTTTACATCCCTAAATATGATCCAAGATTTGAGGAGGAAATCCGCATCAGGAAATTTTGCGGCAGATTATCTGACCCCTGTGTTGGCCTGGCCATGGAGCTCATCTGCCCATGCACTCTCAAGTGTCAGCAGCAGAGTCTGGTCCTGCCGCACATACACCCCAGCAGAGAGGGTGTCATGGGATGGATGGGGACAAAAGGAAATGGGTGCAGATCACCCCACACAGGTATGGTGCTTTTGAGGGCAGAGGCATGTCCCAGTCGTGGAGTCGTATCTGCGCACTGCGCAGCCCGTTCGCCCTGAGGATCTAAACCTGATTATTTTGGGGTGCACACCTGACATTTTCCATTCAAGGGTTTTCACATGCAGGGCATTAACATGAGTCTCATTAATTAGAAAATTCCCTGAAAAGACGGAATAATTTTTGGATAGTTATATTTTTCAGCCTCACATACTTGTATAGGCAGAGCCCACATATATATATTACAATAACAGCTCCGAAGTGCCTTATATGTAAGCACCATAAACAGACTTTCACCAGGACACACTGGGATAGATTCCAGTCTCCCTCGAAAAAGTCATATGCCATTGAGGTGTCACGGGGTTAAGCGAGTGCAGGATGCATCCCATACCCTACATTCTATTTATGATATATCTGTGTTGCATACAAATTGGCACAAGCATGAGGAAATATGAATATCTCAGCATCCTTCAGTGCCAAATACAGACATGATGCAATATAGTCATTTTCTCAATTCAACGTAACATACAATATGCCACTCTCCATTATGCTACAGCAACTGAAATGTGCTGCAGGCCAATGGAAAATATCCCTAAAAATAGCTATGCTGTTTCTGGGCAAAAGGAGAAGTATTCGACATTTCCTTGAAAATGTTCCCACCTGGATTTGCTGGAACAGCAACATGATCGCTCAGTGACAGGAAGCTCGCTGGTAAGGAGCTCTCTCCTCAATATTACCCTGCTTTCCCGAAAGCACCGCAAACACGGCTGGTAGCAGTTCTTTAAAATCCTGAACGTGAAAGCTGCACTAAACTGTTTAAGTGCTCCATTGTGCAGCGCTGTGTTAGGGGCTTTCTGCTGCTCAAGCAACTTTGGGTTGTAATGTATTATAATAGCGTGCTATTCTCATAGAGATCATTTTACAAATACAACACAAAAGATTGTCACATGAGAATCTTCCAAATCATATCAAGGAAAATAAACACCTACTGCAGAGGGACTTTCTTATTTTGCTAAGGCATTTTGCAGCGTATTAGCATAAAAATACTACTTCTGCCTTTCAGGCTCACCCACAGCACTGCTTAAGAGCATTAGATGTGTTACAAATACAAATGATTTTGGCAGCATGGTAATTTGTTAATGCATATTTGCAAACTTTATATGTCCCTATTCAGCCCTGACATACAACCTGTGTAAATTACAGAATTTTGCATAATGGAAAGTGGGGGGGAGGGAAGGTCCCATTGGTTCTTCCACTTCACAGTACACGATGCTAGCATCCAGGCTCCAGTCACTAATAGGAAAGCGTGTCCAGCCAGGTCTTGGCTCCTCAGAAGCTGCTAGAGGTCCTGAAGAGGCACATCCAGGAGCTGAGTAGTTTTTCTGGCCGATCTGCGTAGGATAGGAGGGTGGATCATATCTACCCTCCCTGGGAACTCTGTTATCTAGTATGGGATAGACCTCCTTCCTTTTTTTTTTTTTTTTTTTTTTTTTGCAAATATCCTTGCTGCTGTTCTCTTTGGAGATGTTCTCCCCAGTACGTGGTCAACCACCTGCAACACCAAGTAAGAGATATGCCCAGGGCTTCACCAGAAACCAGAAGTAGGAGAGAAACTGCAACCCTGATTGCCCGAATTTTAAACCGTCGCCTTTATCTATTGAGCCATTCTTGCCCTCATCCTCCTTGGTGCTGCTAATCCTCTGTCCTTTCCTTCCATATAGAGCCACCCTGTTATGAAAGCTTCTGCAGGCTTTTTTATAGATCCTTGGATGGATCAAGGTCTCCTCGCAAAGACCCTTTCATGAACGGGACCCATGGGTACAGCCTGGGTGGATAAGAGGAGCTACAAATAACTGCAAAGATCCTCAATTTTCCAGCCAGAGTCTCTTTCAGGTTCAGATAGCTTCACTACAGAATGTAAAAGCCTTACACGAGATTAACGCCAAAAATTTCCATTTTTATGGTATTTTTAGATTATATTTCATTTTCCAGGCTGCAGTTGGCTTGAACCGGAGCCACAATGCTTGTGACGCTCCAACACAAAAAGGAATTACAAAATGTGACAATTCTTAAAATGTGTTTCTTGTTGTATAACAAATTCCCAGTGTTGTAGATTAAACTAGAGAGAACAGGAGCCATAACACGGGGATTATACTGAATTTCACGTTGTTCTGTGGCAAAAAAAAAAAAAAAAAAAAAGTTAATGCCTGCCTTGTTCTCATCGTTAAGTAGAGAAGATGCTTCACAACAGCACAACACACAGCTTAGCTGATTGGAACCCGCAGGCATATGTATATCTAAGGTTTTTCTGCACAGTTTAGTGAAAGCTACAACCTGTTGTAATTCCACCAACTTCTTTCTTTTCAGTCTCCCTCCAATCCTAAGAAACCTACTTGCACACCTCACACACACACAACTGAATATCCTAGTTATTAGCACATTTTCTGTGCTGGTCCTCTAAAGCCACACCTTGTCCAAGTTCCTACATGTGTCTTATAGTCAAAATTCTGTTAACAAGAAATTGGATCAAGAGCTGGAAATCACACTTTTTCTTATTACAAACCCAGTCATTTCTATTTAGCAGACAAAAGCATAAGTAGGTAGGAAAACTGAAACTGAAGGGAAAGAGACAAGGTACATTTAACTTGGGGTTTTCGATTTTTTACTGGAATTCACTTTAAAGTACAGAGTGAAGTTGGGCAATAGCTGAAAAGCTAAAACAAGGGTTCAACCCAATTCTTGCTGTGAAGACCTTCATGCATGCTTACATGTGAATGGATTTGTCTGCCCACCAAGACTCTCACCAGCTGCCCTTGGTTGCCTGTTTAAGACAGTCTTCAGAGCTTAAATAGACTGAATCAAGCGATTTATGCTAAAGTTCATATTAAATTAACATGGGCACATTGTCTGTTGTCTCAGACTGCAGAATCTTTGGGGCTGGGCTGTTCTTTTTCTGTTTAACCACCATTTTGGTTCAAACGAGTCTCTAGCTCCTATGTGCATTCATAACAAATATAATACAGCTCACCACTTGCCGAAAGTACCTAGGTCCTCTGTCTTACACCAGTAATATGAAATAACAAAGAGTTGTTCAACTGGAGGGAGCAAGCCTCAAAAAGTGACCTTTTGGATACTTATGGCAACTAATGGGCACGGACTGAACTAGCAGAACCCCATCTGAGCTAATTTATACAGGAAAACAAACTGTGACGAACTTTTTTTTAAATTTTTTCTCCTCAAGTCTAGGAAAACTCAGGCTGATATGAAATTTGGTGGAAGCCCAACTACCACTTCCCCATGATTATACCATCAACAACATATATTTTATTCTTTTTTTTTTTTTTTTTTTTTTTTTTTTTTTTTTTTTTTGTAAAGTCTTTCATCAGGTGGCATATGTGCACATTTTCCCTAGGAGACTGACTTCCTGTTCCCTCTTTAAAGGCAATCCCTGTGGAGGAAATTCCTTGGGCAGAAATATCTGACTCCTTGGTGAATGCCAGAGGACAGCATGAGCAGCACTGGAGTTGGTCTGACCTGTGGTTAGGCTGTTGATGGACTGTCTGGGCTAAAGCTGGCCACCCATCTAGTTTTGGATCTAGTGCTAGTTTTTGTGGGTGCCTTGCTGCCCTTGTGTTTTTGAAGGTTTGTTTGACTTCCGCTGCCCTCCCATCGTGCTAATCTCTGAAGTTAAAAGGCCGCTCCACCTCGCAAGTGCAGCGTGTGGTGATAGAAAAGCAAATCAAGTAGTGGGAGGGAAGGCAAAGGCGTTTAGCCTTTGAGCTGTCAGCGTAAACTGGCCTACCAGGGAAAAAAGGGAATTATACATAGAAGCCTCACTAGGACAGAAAAAACACAAATCCTCCAAGGTAGGCAGTCACACTTGGTGGTACTTTGCCTTTTAAGAAGTTGCATTTAAGTGCTTGTTTTTGCAAAAGTCACTCAAGTATTTCTTCCACATGGAGAGTATTTTCCTGCAGGCAGTCTTTGCAGCCTCCACAGAATAAAAAGGCTTTAGTTGCTTTATTCTGTGGCATCATCTCAAAGCTGTATTCTTTAGGTAGAGTCAGTCACTTATTTAACATACAATTTTAGCAATACAAACTATGATGCAATTAATTACATCTTCATAATATTGAGAGAGGGTAAGACGTAGTTGCTATTCCATGGAAATATTTAGGCATTTATTTATGGTTTTGTTATTATTCCTCTTGCAAATCCATCTACTATCTTATTTTCTAACAAGACCAAAAAAGCCCAAAGACCAAGTCCGAAGGCTGGATTTTTAAAAATAGTTAATCAACTTAACTCCAGCTGTTATAAGTTAGTGAGTTACCTCAGATGTGCCTCTACACATTCAAAAGGTGGACGTGTAGGTTTGATGTCTGCCAGCTGCAGTAAGAGCCAGTCTATGGTTGCTGTAGTACGCCATCCAAGTTTCCTTGCCTCTAACTTCATTCACTATCCCAAAAGCTGAGAACTATGTATGTTTTTCAAGAATTTCTGGATGCTGGGATTGCTGGATGTCTGACAGCCCAGTTAAAGCAGAGCTGTAGCAGGATTGCTGGACACTGACATGCAGAAATTGCTCCGGCGGTATTACTGGACACGGACACGCAGAAATTGTACACAAATGGCTGAAGTGCGGCGGCACACAACTTATGTTGTACCTCTGAAGTGAATGCAATCCTCCTGGGAGTGGATTTTCTACACCTGCACACTGACACAATAGAATTAAATTGGTGCTGCACAGTTGTAGGATGACACAGATGATGCTACTCCTATGGGCACATTTGAGTGGCCTGTTTTAGAAGTGACCTTTAAGAGTTTCACAGGAAAGTTTCCAAAATGTTCTTCCAAAATACATGTAAAAATGTACAAAACTTGGAACAGAAATTGTTATGCATGTACGCCTATTACACTCAGGTCAAAATATAGGTTGCTTCGTGTATAGCATAATGAGAGTGTATTTCTTCAGGAGAAGGACAACTTCTTGTTGCGTATTACCAGGTTTTTCATTGCAGAATGGTCAGACAGCTCCTACATCCAAACAATTTCCTGTACATAGCAAGATTTCTGTGCTTCCTTTACATGTAAAAGTATTTGATATCAGAACACATCATTTTGCATCATGTAAAGCATTAATCTAGAACTTGCTGACACCATCTTGTGATTTATACAGCACCCCCCCAGCCTTTAGCTGATTCACAGAGTTCAACCAAGAACAACAAAAAATTACCCTTGCTCAGACAACCAACGTACTATGTAAACCAACCACTGTGGCTGCCAAGGCTATGTAAACAACGTGGTTACCGGAGTTGAGTTTATCAAAGCAAAACAATTGAAAACACAATCAAACCAAAGTTAAATACTCTTCCTTGTGTCTTGCCCCTGAAGGCCTTCAAGCATGAGCATCGACAAGCTCCAACACAGGAGCTTTGCACTATTTATGGCTGATAGTGTTCCTGGAGAAGTCTGTCCCACGGAACACTCCTGCTGACAATTGTCCTTAACACGCCAATAATGTTGTCACAGGAGCCTTTACAACAGGTTCAATGATTAGCTTCTAAAAACCCAAATCTCTTGACTCAGTCATTTGCTGAAGGAGTCTGGAGAACTCTGTAAGAAATATGATGCCATTAATTAGCTATTATTTCTTACACAAAACTGCTGAAAAAGACAAAATTCAGTCCCTTTGCTTTTAATCAGACATGTTATGCAGTGATCAAGATCTTATTGAAATCGACAGATTTCAAGAGCTGCAAAAGTTAAGGATTAATTGAGTTAGATAATGAATCTTGGTGGATGAGCTGTCTCCAGCACAGAATCATTTCACATCTCACTATGTTTTTCTCCATGAGATCTCCAGTCTGCCAGTTTCTCCTAGGTCTTAGTGTCTGCTTTTGTTCTTCGAAGCAAACAACATGGTGTACAGACATCACAGACTGGCATCAATGGTGACTGCTTGTCCAAATATTTGTGGGACCTGTCTCATTTATCATCTTTATCGGTGTCCTGGAAGAGTTGCTGGAGTGCTCTCCCACCAAGTCTGCAGATGACACCGAATGGGGGTGACTACTGGGCCCATGGGCCCATCAAGGAGATGGAGATGGGTGCTTCACAACAGTACTTAGTGAAGGACAAGAGATAATAGGAGGGGTGCGTGCTGGATATACGTAGACACTTTCTCCCCATGAGGACACCAGGCAGTGGGGTAGGTAGCCCAGGGAGGCTGACTGGTACTCAATCTCAGAAGTTTTCATAAGGGAACTGTAAAAAGCCCTGAACACTCCCCTCTGATCTCTGAGCTGGCTGTGTTTTGAGGAGGAGGTGGGACAGGAGACCTCCTGAAGTCCCTTCCAGCATGAACTAGACCGCGGCTGTATGCTCAGTATTTTAAAACTCCTGGACAACTCTGACAAATCTGCAGACAATTTGATTTGATGTTGCATTTACATGTCTTTACGAGATATAATTTGGTTTTATTCTACTGCAAAGTATCAAAGGAGATGCAAATAACAGGGCTGACTGATCTTGACAGTTGTTGGGCCTGTTGTCACCCTTAGTCCTGGTTATGTTCTTGCCACCTCTGAAGTACGTACAGCACATCACTGGATCCTGAGTGAGTCCTACTCATCAGTGACAAAACTCATTTTTGGCAGTTTTCCAGTTTTTGAAGATCAAACACAAAAAAAAAGAGTTGCCATTGCCAGTAGCACAGACTGAGGTGAAAATATCACAAAAATAGGGTTCATGTCACACAAGGACCCCACCATTGGAGACAGGTTTTTTATTTCTACATACAAAATGGTCTGACACCCTTACTCCTTTGAGAAAACAAGACGCTTCAGAGTAGGGGGCTGCCTTGTGAAAATCTTAAGGCTCATACAGCTGTTGAAAAACCCTTGCTCCTCACACAGTTATTGCTCATAACCCATCTCCAGGACCCAGTGACCATGCTGGGAAGACAGTGACTTCTGTGTGGTCCCATCATACCTCTCCCGTGGTATCTGGACATTGCTCAGAGAGGCAGCTGTCTGCGATTACGGATCTTCCTTGTGTCATGGGTCACATCACCAGGAAAGTGGGAAGGTTCAAGATGACAAACTGAAAGCAATCCGTCACTGTCAACTCTGTGGGATCAAAGGAAAAACAAACTGTATCTGTTTTGGCAAATGGTGAAGGGAAGAGGAAAAGCACAGGCTGTTAGGTTAACGTAGGCAGACAGGACTGACCTCTGCTATCTAGATTCGTTTATTTTGCTGCAGTATTTTGCATGCTGAAATCACTTTTGTCAGGGAACCTCTAAGCACTTTGCAGAAGATGTAATTAAGAGCTGTGACACCTCTGTGAGACAGGATTGCAGTCATCCCGCAATGGAGTGACCCTCAGAGAGATGCCAAGTCGATCAGGCGGATACCTGAGAAATTACCGAGGTGTTCTGGTTTCAGTAACCACCAGGCGTAAGGGTGACAGTGGCATGGACGGCATAGCATGGCTGGTGGAAAGGACCCGAGACCTCACCTCGATGGCACAAGTCAGAGTTGAGAAGAAGAAAGTTCAATATTGGTAAAGAAGTCTGGAGGACGATGGTCTTTGTCCAAGGGTGGAAAGGAGCTTCAGTTACAGTGAGGACCTCCTGGCATCAGTTTTCAAGAAACTGACAGACTTTTAAAGTGGTGTTTGTTGCACTCTTAAAATATCAAATTGAAAACCAGAATAAATGTTTTCTTTTTGTCTCTTCTAACCTGCATGAGTAATACACGAGCTACATCTGCTTCAGCAATCTCGTGCATGCGATCACCGTTGCCCGGAGTTAGTCAAGAGCAGTGAATTCAGCTTCCACAATACAATCAGTTCTTGTTCTCAGCTTCTGAAAGATCATAATTCAGTCTTACTGTCATTTCTTTCCTCTTCTATGCTCTTTCATGAAAGGTAAATCTGCACAGAAAGAAACTAGAGTCATTAACTGTTGGAAACTTTAATGTGCTACAAAACCAGAATTAGAAGTGATAATGAAATTTCCACTGCTGAAAGCAGACTTTGCTAACTGATGTATGTAGTGAGAAAGAAGGCCATATAACCAATAAAAATAAGAAGCGTGTTCGTTTTTAATATGCCTCATTCATCTTTGCTTGAATTGGCAGAACACCAAATTAGAGTTTAAGTTAAGATGTTCGTTTTAATTTCCAGTAATTAAAATAAATATATGTTTAACCGTTTCCATTAGGCTCTATTAAATCCAGTATATTTGACAAAATATCTTTTAGAACAATGTCTACCAAACTGAATAACATTTGTAATGCACTTTGGAGCGCAGAGAATAAATTAGTCCTAAAAATTCAGGTTCAATTCTGCAAAAGCAACTCACTGCTAAATTACTTGTGCTTCCATGGATAGAAACTGTTGTTACTAAATGAGATTTTTTTCCCATCCCCTAGGAGCTAAGTAACAATGAGCAGGAACAACTCAAACCGTGAAGGCAGATAAGATTAGCATCCCTGACTCCCTGTCCTATCCTCACTCCACGATCAGCTGGGCTGGGAATCACGCAGCTCCCAACTTCACCAAGCGGCCTCAATTCACAGGCCAGCATCACAGGTTCTTACAACTGTGAACTCTTGCCACTTATAAAATACTTATAAGTCCTGGCATTGAAAATTATTTTCCAAGTCTTACTCCATGGACCCAACACTGCTCGCATTCAACCAAGGAGAGATCAATAGCTGAATTCAGAGAAAGCCGTAGTCAGCCCAGAAGGACTACTTCCAAAGAGGTCTCCAACATAACACTAAGAAGTTGTGTCCTAACTTCTCCACTGTCAAAGCAGCAAATTCTCTGATTTGGACCAAATTTTTTTTTTCAGTGACAAAAACCTTCAACTGAAAATACATGTTTCATTTTGCTGATGAGAATAGATGGAGACATACTGTTGCAACTTCCAGTTTTATTAAAAATTCAGGAAGTGTCCTCTAAATCAGTGGCATGACGAGAAGGCAATTTTGATTTTGATGTGGCTTCTAAAATGCGCAATGAAATCATATGTTGGAATTTTTTATGAAAACACAAAAGTAAATGGCAATAATTGTATCAAGGACAGGATTATTAATAACAGCAAAAGGTAAAAAAGCTAGGAGAAAAGAAAAAAATAAAAAAGCCAAAAGGTCCAGAAGCTTCTCTTGGAGGAGGACAGATTTCCAAAAAAGCAGAGTTAGAAGAAAGGAGTGACAGAGTTACAGGAGAAAAAGGGAAATGTGGAAGCAGGCAGACAGAAAAGAGGGAGAAAGGAGCAGAGGTGGGTTGTACAGAGCCTTGTCCTGAGGAATGGACACTGAGGGAACAAGGTAGCCGAACTGAACAGAAAAGAGCATTTAATAGTCAAGTAGATGAAGTATCTCGAAAAGGAACTGGCAACTGAGACAAAAGTTAGCAGATAAACATAAATAGTGCTATGAAATCAAAGAAAATGAGGCATACACACACAATACTAAGAGAAGAGAGAAAGCCAAACCACAGAGCTCTGCCAAGGGATCAAACCCTGGAAGAGTCATCTCGCCAAGAATTGTGAGGGCTTGTTTTATTTTTGCTTCCTTATTCCTGCCAGAAGATATAAACTATATCTATTTACTTCAGGGGGAAAAAAAAATTGTATTGCAATACAGCCAATTTCTCCTGGGGGAAAAGAAAAGGATGCTGTAACAAAAATGCCTGGACAGTTTTTCACAGTATATCCAGAGATGCTGGAAGTGTTTGGTGAAGCTAAAAGTCTACGAGGTCCCTCTACAAGGCTGATAAAAGAGGAAGGGTGGAATCACCACGGGACACATTCAGATATGCTTGTGAAGGGTAAGTAGCCTGCGACAGACTCAATCCCACCGAGATGAACAAAACTACTCCAAATCACCAATTTGAATTAGGAAATCAGCACCCCGCCCCAGGAAGGGCTGTGAGACTGAGAATTTAGGCCGAACAGCATGCAGAGCACAGCTCCTCTCCCAGCTTCAACCCTTCTGCGAGACTTTATCTGATGTTTTCCCTTGCCCGCGCCTTCCCGCGCATCCTCAACGTGCAAGAGGAAGCAGAAGCATTGCACCAAATAAATCTCCTATGGCCTAAGCAGAACGCTGGCAGGCCACGGGAGCCGCTCATCAGGGCTTGGAGTTCTGCTGAAGTTCTCACAGCCATCTCTTTCTCTTCCCTTTCTGCCCTCCTTTTTCACTTTTCAAGTCTCAGCTGGCCACAAGACCTCTGAAACCGGCCTGAGGCTTTTGCCTATGCCTTATTTTGACTACCCAAGTTTGCTGAACGCACTAAATCTATATTTTTCAGAAACTAACCTCGTTGGCATAACTAAATCCTTCATTTGAGGTAGCTGTAGACTTTCCAAGAGCAAGTGATGCTGCACTTTTTCTGCCCTCTCTTTTGTAACCTGCTCTCTTTTCCTACGACGACACAACACGGGTGCGAATTTTAGCTTTGCATCATGCCACACAGCATCGCCACAGCGCACAAAGGTATTTTCCAGGTAGAACTGTGCTCTAATCCAGGTACCTATTAAACTACGTCATTACTGTGTTACTGACTGGTCTTGAATAAAGTGATGCTGAAGCATCTGGAAAGACAGGTAAGGGATGCAGTGCTTCTAGGCAGAGTCACCAGAAGAAGTAAAAGTAAATCCAACTGTTCTCAAATTGCCAGAAATAAATTGTGGCGTTTTAATGAAATACTTCCTTAATAGACTTTAAAGAGATGGAAGGCCAAAGGAGATTGACCACGACAGAACAAACACAGACAGCTGGGAGGAGGAGGGCATTCCTGACTGAAAGCTGGCACTTAACTTTAGCATGCTCTTCCTTGTATAGTGGAAGAGCTGGTCTTAGGGTAAGGGCAGGATCAGCTGGGAAGTGAAGTCTGACTGGCAGCAGGACAAGGTACCATATCCCAAACTGTGCCTGTAGTTATCATGTGTACATGCTACCCATCGCAGTGCACGTAGAGAGTCGCACAATTTTATAGATCTGGAAATGCAAAACTCTTAACACACTATGGAATTTCCTGAAGTCTCAGAGACAAATATCCACATTAAAGCCTTTGCTGCTTTTAGTTTTTTTACCATTCCCACTCCAAAATTTGGAGTGAAACATGACACTGTAATTGCATAGGCACTTGGACAAAGGGCAGCTCTGAAATTTGGCTGGGTCTCATGGCCATGGATACGATACAGATTCCAGAGCCAACGCACAGGGTACAGGATGGGTGCGTACTCAGATGTAGAAGTAGAGAACAGCCTGTTACTTTCTCAGACCAGTGAAACCTGCTCCCAAGAGAAATTTAAATTTGGGCAAAGCGAAGCTCTGCCAACATATGTTGGCATACCAGGAATCAAGGGCTGGGAACCGCCTGCACCGCTGTCGCTTTGGGGCAGGGGGAGGGGAGAGAGGGCAAGGAGGTATGCAGTTGTTGTGTGCATGGGGACGGATATCTGAGAGCCCCAGGCTCAATCTTTTTTCCATGACCTAAGCAATGGTTAAAGATTTCCATTCCTGCGGTATTCGAGTCTCACCCTAAGGCTAGCCTTCGTGGTGTCAGTGGCTTCGGATACACCTCGGTACTCCTGAAATCCCTGCACTTTTCAAGGAGATGTGTACGAGGGTATCCACGTAATGTGGGAATGGAAAAGTGCCTTTGTTTATCAAAGCAGGGCTGATTTCCACTGTTGTAGCACATCTCCTCTTTTAAGCCGGCTAATAAATTAAATATATTAACTACTACCTAATAAATTAAGTAGCATTAAACTGCATAACAGCAACTAATCTTTCTCCTCACAACAGCAAATGACAGGCTTGGAAAGGGAATGGCACAGTATTACATTACACAGCACGTGTTTCTGTGGAATTCTTACGGGAAAACAGAGCCACATCACCTGCCGGGAGGTCTGCTGGGGGCCAGCAGGCACACGCAGCACCCAAGTCACTCCAGCTGTATTAACTAAGGGCTGCAGGAATTTCGATTAACGCGTGTTTTCAGCCCATGCAACGCGCATCTTTTTGTTCACGCAAAAAGCAATGGTAATCAGTGAAGAGGTGTATAGATACACGTACTGGTCTGTTACAGTAGATTTAGTCATTTATACTTACTCATTTCATACCCTCATCAGGGAGCGAATGCCTCACGTGCCGAAGGCCGTTTTGGGAGCTCCCATGCCAGGGAGGGACAGGGTCTCTGGAGAAAGAAGCCACTCAGTATCGGCACACGGTCTGTGGCCAAAAGCCATGAAGGTTGAATGGGTCCAACCACCAAACACAGGACTATTCTCATCGTTGTCCTGCCCAGCCTGCCAGAAACAAGCTAAGCTAGGGCTATCAATCTCTGAGCAGGGGAGGGAGTCTCAAATCCCAGACTTGCAGGAGCACTGCAAATAAGATAAGGAAGATAGATTCAGATTAGATATTGGGAAATTTTTTTTACAATGAGGGTGGTGGAGCACTCCCAGGTTGCCCAGAGAGGTGGTGGATGCCCCATCCCTGGAAACATTCAAGGCCAGGTTGGATGGGGCTCGGAGCAACCTGATCTGTTTGGAGATGTCCCTGCTCCTTTCAGGGGCATTGGACTGGATGGGCTTTGAAGGTCCTTTCCAACCCAAACCATTGTATGATTCTATTATTCTACTTGCAGGGATGATAAACGAAGCCCTGGCTCTTCCAGCCCTGCTTAGGGCTAAATTGATTTAGGGATCATGTTACTCCAGCACAGCTTTTCAGAAACAGGGTAATATCAACTATGGTGGTTTAGCCCAGTTGTATGTGTGTGATCTGAGATGAAAGCAAGCTTTTGTGTTAAGACATCATTGAGCTGCATTAGTCTCTGAAAGGACAGGGCTTAGTGAATGGAGAGCTTCCCCGAGAGACGAGTAGAGACTAGGAGATGCTCTTTAAAGAGAACAGAGGAGGCAGCACTCCAGGAGCACATCGGTTTGCTTAAAGAACACCCGCTGACCCTCTTATTTTTTCTGTAAATTAACCTATAGTGAATTTTAAGATAAAACTTTAAGATACTTGCTGTACAGAGATCTACTGTCATGTAACAGCACAGTCACTTTCTCAAAGGGCTAAAGGCAGTACCACATTTTATGTGGTACCGAAGGGATGCTCAGCCAAGACAGGGTATTACACCCCGAGCCTGACCACAATGCAGGAGAGTTGCAAAACTCTTCGCCAAGACACCTAACGCCACGCATTCAGGGACAGCAGTGTTCTTTAACCATAGGAAGGTCTGTGGGTTGTGTCTGTCCAGTCAAGCTGATGGTACCTGCTAACGACCTCTGATGTTCCTCTCTGGGGTTCACTGCACTGATGGTATCAGTCACCTCATTAACAATGTAGAAGTAGTGTGAGAGATAAACCTGGTTCCTTCTCTTTCGAAATGTGTGAAAAGGAAAATTGTAAGAGGGTTTTTCTTCCCTAAGTTGACTGCTTCTGTACACCCATTCCATAGCCTCTGCTCAGGCTCACGTATCCCTGCCAGTGCCAGAGGCACAAAACAAGAACTCACAAACAAGAACACAGAATAATTCTTCGTATTTACTCCAAGAGTCCCCCAAATTGGGTTGGAACTGCATAAAAGAGGAACCGCATCACACCTCACGACAAAACGATGAGGAAACATGGCTATCCTCTTCTGAAATGCCTGAAGACTCACTTCTCCCAGCATGATGAAATGCAGATGAAACACCGGCAAAAACAGAGTGTGCATCAGTGCTAAAGTATTCACACCTCATTGGAGAGCTAAATGAGGACAGTAAGCTAATCGGTGTGACACCGCATAACTCAGCTCGTGGGGGAACCCAACAAAAAAAAAAAATAGAAATACAGCACCTGAAGCTTCATTTGCAGCCCATGGAAGTTTCATGTTTGTCTTCAGGATACATATGTTTACAGAGATTTCTTTTTGCATGTGATGTTTGATATTGCTACAGCTTACCACCTTTATTTAGAAGGGATTTGGTAGATTTTATCCTCTAGCCTTGTTCCGTGAGGAGGCACGTGCTTCTCAGTCCCACTGGCTCATCACATAACACTGAAGTCTCTTGCTTCTTCCAACAGGACACAGTTGACCTTACACAACCATACATGTGGGGGCTTCTGTGGGGCTAGCGATTCGTCTTTGGCCAAGCCCACAAAGATCACCAAGGAACAGCAAATGACACATTTTTCACTGCTCCAGGAGGTGAGATCTACCTCACAACTGGCTTCAGAGTCGGCACCCCAACTAAACCCCTGCCTGTAAATGAGAAGGTAATCCATCCACAATGGTGCAAAGAGCCCCAGAATGATTGCATGGTTTTGGGCCACTCCAGCCAGCAGTGTCCAATTTCAGAAGAATTTTTCTAAATGTAGATAGTAAGAGCCAGCGCGTAGTTAAAGGTGCTTCAGCCCCAGGTGAAACATGCTGCCCTCGCTTGATCCTGTCCTGCTTCTACTCCTGCGCAGGGTCGCCTGTTCCAAAACCTTTTTGGGATCTGCCGTAACCATCACATAATGATGAAGCTGCACTCCATTTTCTATCTTGTAGGCTTGGAGTATGAAGATCACCAATGCTGCCTTTTCTTTCCAAGGCTTTTAAAAGTGTGGGATGAGTTGTCAAAGTGGCAAATTTCCCTTTTCTTTGGCACTAATGTTTCTAATCAAGAAAATGGCTGGAAATTTTCCTTTTTTTTTTTTCCATCTTGTATGGTTGCCACTCCCTCAAACTCAAATGACTCAAACATTTTCTCTGTCTGCTGAACAACGATGATTTTGTGGTGAAAGTGCTGACATCGTCCTGCCCCTGGTAAGTTTTTACTGCCCAGAAATTACTAATTCCCTGTGTACAATTCTGGAAAATTGCACAGGGTACTTTGTTGTATATACTGAAGACGTGTCTCAAAATAACATTACTTAACCATCTCTCCAAGCTCACATGAGGTATTACAACACCTTTATTTGTCTCAAGGACTAAAAATGGAATAAGGTGCAAAGAACCATGACTTTGGGAAATTCTACTTTTTGCTATTGTTTCTTTTTCCTCATTTCCATGTATTCGTTTGACAGTATTTACTGCACTAGATCGTGGCAAAGTTCTGAAGCCTCATTCATTCCTTGTTAAAATCACTTCAGTGTTTTCAAATCTCCAGATGAGAGGCACTGCAAAATGAGATCCTGAAAAATCATATTTAATAACTGAAAAGTATCAGTGTTGCATCTTGTAGAGGCCATTCTGGTCCTGAACTGCTGGTATAACTGTTGCTATGCACTGCGATTTTTGCTTAATTATGGCAGTATCTCACCAGATATAGCTTATACCTTCAAGTGCAGCACAGAAATTTTAAATATTAATAGCCCTTTCTTTATAGGAGGTTATACGCAGACAACAAGTTACAACAAGGTTTAAAATTCAGATCTTACTCTTCACTGCTCCAACTAGCAAAAAGTACTGTTAAAATAAATTTGTGTGTGGCATCTATAATTTCCCTTTAAGGTCTTTTCCTACTTTCTAAATTTTATATACACCCATTTAATAACCCTTGCAGTCATTTTAAAGGTTTTCTCATGTTTCAGAATCTCTCTCCACCCTTGAAGGTGACAGAGTAACCTTCCTTTTCTAAGTCCCTTCACTTTCTCTTCCTTCTTGCTTCCCCAAAGCACCTTCCTGCTGCTCCTTCCTCCCGTCCTCCTTGCACATGCACCTCCTACATGCTCTCCTGTACTCAAGTCCCTCCACAAAAGGCAACATTTCCTGCAGTCCTTTAAGAGGATAACCATCTCAACATTATTCTTTAATTCATAAAACAGTGAATTGGAGACAAAATGCACTTCAAACTGATTTTATAATGATTCTCTTTGTTTTATCAGTCTTTCACTCGACTGCAGATTCAGTAGAGCAAGGACTGTTGACTTTGCAAGGGACCAAGCATTTTCCAGGCACAAGTATCCCAAAACACACACAGCACCCTTGGGTCTAGGCACCATGCTGCTAAAAAGAGCTAACCCATCTCCAACCCCTGTATCCTGTGCTTCATCTCCCTGGGGTTAGGCTGATATCTGTTTTTTAAGGCATGATAAACACTGGAAATATTTCTTTAGGTCGTATTTGGGCAAGCCTCAGGAAAGATAACATCTGCCTTGTCAGAAATGTAGAGTGCTTTGGCAGGTGATACTTAGGCTTGCAAAGTCAACCTGTAAGCAATTTTTGGACAAAAGTGAGAGGGTTTGTGCTCTGTGATGCCTGGGAGCTGGCCCTCGCAGCTCCCCAGCTATCCCGCCAAGCCGCGGCTCAGGGCCAGAGTGGGCACGTGGATTTCACACACAGGGGATACAAAGAACCTGCTTGTTCTCCCTTTGAAGCCAATTGTACTTCCAGAAACAATTGCACTGGGATTGCAGCGAGCAGGATGCCCACAGCTGGGACGTCGCATCCTCCGTGCATCCCAAGCCAGCGGTGCCCCAGCTCCTGCCACCACAGCATCAAGACCTTTACTGAACCAAGTTCATCAAAAAGACCGTACCTCATTCTCCCTTCAGCCAAAACAGTGTTAAAAGGCGAAGCAAAGAAGAATTTTGAGAAAGTGAAGCAAGTGACAACTATGCCTTTCCCTGTTGAGATCTTCCATCAGAAGCGCTGATGCTACTCCTGACACTGCTCCTTGGATATGAGATGAGCAGGCAGGCTGAGATGCGTTATTAAGCATCCTCCAGACAAATACAAGGTTGGCAGGCCTTTTCCAGCCATCATTCTGGACTAGGTACACGTGGCAGGATGGAAGACCTCTTCCTAAAGTCACAAACAATGGCAAGTGAATGTTTTTTTTTCATAAATTAATTTATTTTTTTTTCCCCCAGTACAACCACACTCAGGTGTAGCACTGCCTGGAGCCAGGGATGCTATCCAGTGTAAGCTGTTTCCTAAAGGAAAAGCGCATGTGAGAATTCAGATTATTCTGCCTAGCACAGCTGCTCCTTGTACTGCAAAAGGAGAGCTGCAGCTGACAAGGAGGCGGTACGGAGCGTGACACCCTCCGGGAGCTGGTCTGCGGCACACGATACCTTTCTTAATTGTTGATAGCGTATAATTAGGACAGCCTAAGCCTCGTTTAATGAACACAGTAAGTTAAACTGAAATGCCCGGGCAGACTTTGTTGGTGTTGGAGCAGGGGGCTCCAGAGGGAGGTCATATCAGCCATGCCAAAAATGGGGTCCCTCCTCAGTAGACCGGGGGGTTGGAGCTGCGGCTGGACTTCTGCTTAGCGTGCTGCCTTCATCATCACAGCCCTTGGGCTTTTTTAGGGGGAAGTCTCCAACAGAGACTCGAGGCAACAGGGAAAATGTGCACCGGCCAGACACGTTCAAACCATAAATGACTGGCAAAGATGTCATCAATATCTTCATTACTTTGACCTTCTCACAGTCCACTTTGTAAATACTAGTAGCTCAGCAACTCAAATACTTGTGTACCTTAAATACTTGCACAATTCAGAGTGAATTATTTCAGCCCCAGTTTTACAAAACCAATGGAAAGAGAGAAAAGGTGTTAACATTTCCAACTTGAAAGTATTTGTTTATAGCACAACAAAGAAGAAAAGAGGCAAAAAAAAAAGATTACACAGGGAATAAAGATCTCCCTATTTATTCATCACATACTTTCTAGGGCTTTTTGCTCTTTAAATTTGTTCTAATATTATCAGAATTGATTTTTAGTCTCTCTGATCCCAGAGGAAATGTCTTCAGCGAAGCTCTCGGTGGATAACTGTAATGAAGAATCAGCTTGCAGAGCTGTTACTATGGTGCTCTTAAGTGTAGAGCTTCTAAAAAATTAACTGATAAGAAAATTCCAATGCACTATATTTAGAAGTATTTCATTTCCTAGCTTTTGACATAAAATAATTTAACAATTGAAAGTCTACATGGAAACTGTTTATTTTTTGTTGCAGCATGGTATCTTTTAAAACATTGGTTTTGTTGGCTTTTAAATAAACCTTGAATTTAGTAAAAAGTTTCCCTATAAAATTCTCCAGAAATAAAATTGGAAGGCAGAATTTCATTTACCTTTGGTTTATTTTGCTTCGGTTTTGGTGGGGTTTTTTTGTCATTCTGAGTATCAAATCCCTTAGACTGTACTAGAAAATATTTATGTACAAAGAGCTCTACTGAATGTTTACCTTTATTTTATACTCTAGGAAGGCATTTTAACAGGGGTACTACTTTCTGACTCTCTTGGAAAAAGCCCAGGTCTATTTTTAGATGCCAGCATCCTAAATTGTGTACTATATCACACAGGGCAATGCAAGCAAAAATGGCAAATTCAGCTTTGTATTATTTTTGAGCACGAGCCAACATCGGCCCATTTCTGTAGGACAGCCCAGCTTAAAGCCCTCTGCAGTCACCAGTGAAGCCATTATGAGGAATACGGGATTATTACAGGCACAACTGTATTTCACATACGCAGTTTATACCACCTGAAGAAGAGTGAGTGCAAAATAACTGAAAATAACACCAAAGCGCACATACACATTTGCAGAAATCTCTGTGCTGTTATTACAAATCAGTTTACACTAACACCTTCATTTGAATCATTCCTATTCAAAAAAAAAAAAAAAAAAAAAAAAAAAAAACAAAACCCACCCTCCACATGGCTTATAACAAATTGCCTGCCAGTACACAATTAATTTCCTGTAAACCTGCTCGGCGGTGCCCTCCCCACTTCACAGCCATAAGGGCTGAGGGATTCGTTGCAGTAATGGCTTTCTTGTACCACTTACAAATGAGGCAAAATGCTTGACAACGACACTTTTTCAGTGTTGACCACCTGCACTTGTCTGCAACCACTTGAAACTCCATTCACAGCTCTGGCAATTGGATTCCACCCTACGGGTGTTTCATAATGCCTTGCACAGCGTCACCGGCACGACCTCAACGGAGCGCGAGGAAACAAGTAGGGATGTAGCTGCTTTTAATAATTAGACAGATAAAGGTGATCAGAAATAAAAAATGCTACCGCCCAAATTTCACTCTTTGCATCTTTGCAGTGTGTCTGGCAACAATTTTATCTTTAACAGAAAGAGGAAGGCTGGTCGTAAATGGTGGTGAACTGATAGCAATGAGGTTTCATGCTTCTGCAAAGGCTCTGCATTCTCAAAGTTACGTGGAAATAAAAATTAACTGCATGACTCTGTAACATCCAAGTGAGGTAAGCACTACCTCTGAGACAGGAACGTCCTGTAAATAACTCCTGAAAAGCATCTAATGAGGTGGTCAGGATAATATCACTTTTCTCCTCTGCAGAGACCTAGAAAACAAGTAACGAAAAGTCCTATAGAGATCAAATATCAATTGATTATATTACCACCTTTAGTATTATAACCTTATTATGAATTCTGGATTATTTAATAATACTTTCCCTTCACTAATTTTTCAATAAGAGAACTGTACTTCCATTTGTAATTACATAATTTTATTTTGCACGAGTACAAATTTACCTCCTGGCCCCACTGCCCACCCGGACAGAGACACAGTTCTTGGGGTGCATCGGGGCAGCAAGCCACAGCCGTGTCCCCACGCGCGCCCGCCGCAGAGCCGCGCGGATCGCTGGGGCCCCTGCGCCAGCCCTCGGCACGCTGTCAGTCTGGATGAAGCAGCGTTCCTGTGTTACAGGGCGTTTCGCACCGTTGAGAAACAGTGACGCCGTCTGTGTGACAACCCCTGTCTACAGCCCATGCCGCAAAGATCACGCGGCACTTCCCAAGCTCACTCCCCATTTCTACTCGCTAGCCTAAAATGTTGGGCCCTTTGAAAGGACAGCTTTGATTCGCTTTTTTTGTTTTTTTTTTTTTTTTTTTTTTTTTTTTTTTTTT
>WHYT01016762.1:411169-429235 GCA_009806455.1 Tetrax tetrax | reverse complement strand
CAGTCTGGAGAAGAGGAGGCTCAGGGGAGACCTTATAGCTCTCTGTAACTTCCTGAAGGGAGGTTGTGGTGAGCTGGGGGTCGGCCTTTTCTCTCGTGTAGACAGTGATAGAACTAGAGGCAATGGTTTCAAGCTGCGCCAGGGGAGATTCAGGCTGGACATTAGGAAATATTACTTCTCGGAAAGGGTAGTCAGGCACTGGAATGGCCTGCCCAGGGAGGTGGTGGAGTCACCGACCATGGGGGTGTTCAAGGAACATTTGGATGTTGTGTTGAGGGATATGATTTAGCTGAGAAGTATTGGTGATGGTTGGACTGGATGATCTTTTAGGTCTTTTCCAATCATGATAATTCTGTGATTCTGTGAAATCATGAATATACCTCATGGACAGTCTATATCTGAAAAAAAAAGGCAGAGGCTGATTCTCCTAGACATCTGTAATTGGTAAGACAGCCATGCTGCAGAAATGCAGGTTGTCTTCAACCCTGCGTTAGCTGTGTGCCTTCGTTTGTGCGTAGCGCAGGAAGAAGGGGCACACAACTACCAATTATTTACCATGTGCGCGTTGCACAGTCCGCGTGAAGAAAATCCTAAAATGTCCTCCAAAATATATCATGCATTTCTACACTTATGATTAAGCCTTAAAGTAAGAGTAGCACTGACGGAAAAGTGTAATGGCTGTAGAAATGCACGATAGGCTTAATTACAGAAGTCTTCAAAGCACTTGAGCATAGGAAAGGGGGGTCATGGAGAGCGTCTACACTGCACCCCCAGGTAGACACACTCAGCAGCAGCACATTACTCCTGAAGTTCAGCAGCTGTTGCTCCCCAGCTCCTGAAGGCTGAGGAGGGAGAATGACCTAAGGCTGCTGACTTAATGGATGTCCCATCCCTGGAAGTGTTCAAGACCAGGTTGGATGGGGCTTTGAGTGATCCGATCTAGTGAAAGATCTCACTGCCCGTGGCAAGGGGGTTGGGCTAGATGATCTTCAGAGGTCAACTCCAACCCAAACCATTCTATGAATTGACAGCACAAAGAAATAATCCTGGCTGGTGCTTGGATCCTTCTCATCTGGCTCCTACCTGGTAGCATGCCGTGCACTTCAAGACATGAAGGAAGCTATCTAGACTTGCTAGACCGGTGGGCACCAGTAGGGTAAGTTTCACCAATTCCAAACAGGAATTGTGATGAGATGTCTGTCTCTTACCACCCACTAGGAAAGGAACTTAAATGACAAGTTTACACTCAAAACCTTATCTGGTGAGAAGAATCCTACTCATTAGGCTCAAAATGCCAGCAGTGGCCCAGCTCCTTTTCCACTGTCTCTGTGGTTTCTGCCAGTGGAAATGAACTGTAGAGGAGCAACATCTAAGAAAGCCTTGTGCAGACATCTCCAGGGACTTCTCTCCTTTGGTTTGTATTGCAGGGTACAAGTTCATCCAAAATACATTAAGAGATTTATCCCAAAGCTTGGGACACCTAGCTTATCCAGTGTGCAGAAAGCAGAAAATCAAAGGAAAATTTGGCTCTTTCAATTATTAGTTACACAGGGCAGAAATTCTTGAATATTTTGTGTTTCACTATTTTCAGGTATGGCCAGAAAATAATTTCTTTTTTTTTCTTTGCACAGTCTTTCTCCATTATCCAGTGCTATCAATGTTATGTCCACTAGCCACTTGGCCCTGAGTAATGAGAAAGTTAAATCCCATGGCAATACTGAAATCGAAGAAAAAAAAAAAATTTAGGCTGACTGTGGTAGAGCTGGAAAAGAGCTGTGTCTGGAGAAGGCTGCTGACTGGATCTGGGCCTTATTTATCGTAACGTATGTTTGTATCTACAGCTGCTGTGTGTCAATCTTCAGTTCCCCTCTTCCCTGTGGTATCTAGGCGCAATGTTTTGAGTGAGAACAAAATGAGTTTGTGAGCCAAAGCTCACTCGTATCGCTGTAAAGGGGACAGTGACCCAGGTAGACTTCATGTCATGTCACTGGAAGCAATTTTTTCCTTCATCTCATAGAGATAAAAAAAAAAAAAAAAAAAAAAGATTGTGTAGAATTTCAGTTCTTTAAAATGTTTAATTGACAACTGAAGGGAAACTACGTGTTTAAAGGTTATTGTAATTACATCTACTTATATGTTTGTTCTATAAACAACATTTTGTTAACTTTCCAAATTATGCAGTATTGCTTTGACCAATTTTTTCAGATGCCTGAAAGGATAATAAAGAATCTGAAAGGCAGTAATTTTGGCCTTAAAGTTTGAACCTTGAATGCATTTATTTTTAGCACATAACGCAAAGGATGCTTAAAGAAGAGGGAAAAAAGTAAACCTAGATCAGGAACTAAAAAGTCTTGTTTTGGCAAAGGCAGCAAGCTCTTTTGTTTTAGTTGTGTGCTCACCTTTAATTTTTTCAAGCTGCATTATTGCTTTTTCAAACGAATCATTGTGCAGTATCATTTACAGTCTGACCAACAAAAGCTGCTGTTAGTGCTAGAATCAGTAGGATTTCACAGTCTCTTTAGATCTCGTGAATGCTCTAACTGTAACAATGGAAGTACACACTTGCTAAAGACACCCAGTGAACATAAAACAAAATAATTACTTTACAATTCATTTTCAGACCCATCTGGCTTTCTTCTCAAAGCTTGTGTCACCGGGCTGAAGATTATCTGGATATTCTTTTGCTAGCCACTCGAGAAATATTTGGGATTCAGGAGACGACTCCGGAGACAGAAGTCATGCTGAAGTTCTTGGAAACTATGTGTCAGCCCTGGTGGCTCCAAATGGAAAAAAGGGCCGGAGAGAAATCCGACCAACACCAAGCAACTGTTCTGAAGAATGCGGCTTCAGGTTTTCAAAGCGGAGTCAGCCTGCTAATGCGCGCAGCTGCAGCGGAGGAACACACAAAAGCCGAGAGCAGGCGGGCAGAGGGAGAAGCACTCCCCTTCCGTCAATTCTGCGTGAAAGATTTTCCTCCGTGATGTGTCCAGATTGAAATGTTCTTCGCTCTAATTGACCTTAAAGAACAACCACCGATAGAAAGATTTACTAGCTGATAATTACAGCCCTTCACTTATGAGATTTAGGTTTTCAACCGGAGAGTCTGAGAACGAAATACGAGTCAAGCCGCTACTCTCCGAGTCCAGAGTATCGGGGTATGAATCTCCATCTGAGTCTGCGAGAGGGAATAAGTGTACTGTCACCTCGAATTTCACAAGGTGACATAAAAATGAACATGTCTTCCTGCAATGTAGCTTTTGTTACCGCACCTAATTTTACCCCGATGACGCAAAATGCAGAACTAATATTGATTTCTGTTAAGAGCAAAGCCCTGCCTGTTACACTTGCTATAACTTTTATTTTAAACCTGGTAATTATAGGATGCACAGGTGGTGTTGCCCATAGCTAATGCTGTCCATTATTTCCCATAATAAGATTATTTTTAATAAAGATATTTTCGTTATACATCAAGTCTTAAAATATAGGGGGAATACCAGAATTAAGGTCAGAAGTGCATCTTCAAATTATGTCCTTCTCCCCTTGTACATATTATGTCATGCTTTTTGGGTATCTTGCCATAAATCACTTTTTCTATCAGACTCCTGCCTCATTCAGTGCAGAGAGTGGATCTCTTTCTGGGCTTGAATTGGGCTTGTTTAGTGAAGAAGCCTTTATCCAAGATATTTCTTTCAGAATTTGGTTGGGGAACAGAGAACATGTCACTGGGTTGCAAGAAGAGAAAAGATTCGTAATTAAAGTCTATCGAATGCTGCCCTTTAGTACCACACTCTGTCACGGCACAAGCTTGTCAGAAAAGTCGTTAACAGACAGCTTCAGTTCACAGATTTTCCCGTATCATCTCATAGAGGCATAGACCCATCTACGGTGTTCCAAGATCCACAGAGCACTGTACTGACTGTTTGGGGAAACGTGCAGCTGGTCATCCTGAGCCAACCCAAAATTCATGCCCTCCTCCCCCTCAGGCTTCTGTCAGAAACCCAGGCTTTTCGAAAGAGTTTTTAGTAGATACAAAGTGGAAATCTGAGTATGTTTAGACTAACAAAGTCTGCACTAACTTATATGACAAAATCCCCGTGGGTTTGTTATAAGATTATGCTGTTGAAATTGGCTTCTTCCCACTATTTCCACACCCAGACATGACAACAAATCTGCTGAGTCCCATGGCTTTGACATCTTACATAAAGAATTCAGGGTCAATGGGATGGAAGATATGACTGTGTTAACTCAGGCCCGTTTCCCTTGACAAAGTTTTGGCTAAAGAACTGAGTTTTCCACTCCTTTCATCTAGTTGATAGTGACCAAAAAAAAAAAAAATTGAAAAGATGACTGATGTTCTAGGTAGGGCACATGCATTGATTTCCACATACAAATATGAAATATTCTCGGAAGAGAAGACAATATAGATTATTTATCCAAATTAAACTCAACATAAGGTGGACATAAATTGCAGGAGTAAGTGGCACTAGAGGAATGGTGATAATTCACTACTGTGCCACTTTACAGAAGTACATCATGCTTTTGACTGCTGTCTAGACAAATCTCTTCTTACAAAGATGCTTCAGTAATCTCTTTGGAAGTGCATCATCCAAACCAAGTAATACCAATGTGAGTTACAAATACGAGCTGCTCTTATCTAGAACTTAAGGTCAGTAGCAGATGTTACAAATTCCTATAGACGCATGCCCAAAGAGAAGGATTTTTTTTTTTTTTTTTTTTAATGGCAGAAATCTGCTAGCTATTCTTGCCTTATCTGCAACAGCTGAGCAATCTTTCAGTGCCATGAGGAGATTGAAAACTTGGCTCATATCTAGCATGGACAAGCTTGCCTTAATCACATTGCTCTTTTACATGTGCACAAGGACATCAACATTGACAGTGCTACAGTAAAGCAGCCATTTGCTGAAAACAACTGTCAACATTGTCAAGTTTTTTGGAACCTTTTATAATGTGATTTGTGTGACAAAGCTTGTATAATTCAGTTTATCAGCTGCAGTAACAAATTTCCGTAAGAGGGATATATGGAGAAACATACCGGAGCTGAATTTTCTATTACCAGGTCCTACCTGACACTCTAAATCAAATTGATTAGAAAACATTAGAAGATAAATGAACTGCAAGCCAGAGCTTCCAGTCCCATTTAAACCAATCTCGAAAGTTTCAACAAAAAGTTGCAAAAACTGAAGCAAAAAGATTTTGTCTTTCATTTTAAAGTCAGGCTTTTCCTAAATTCTTCATGCATTTTTCTTTCTATACTAATCGTGCCATTGAACCTGTAAAGACAAGCTTGAAAAAAAGAATCATAATTAAACATTGTGTAGTGCTAATTGATACCTGGGATTTTTTAGAAGCCAACAAGAAAGGCCCAGAATAGGTAAATACTACAAAGTACATGGTAAAATACTGCAGAGGGTGGGACAGAAATCTTATTTAGCACTAGATTACTTTAGACTCAGGACTGGTGCCTAACGTGTGCCTATACCAGCTATCGGCAGCATTCAGCTGTTCCAGCGCATCTCATGACCCGTCTCTTAGCATCCACCACCCTTCAGGTTACTGGGCCACTAACAGATTTGCCAATGGCTCTTGGCAGACTTGGCACCACGACACTTTCTGCTTATTATATTCTGCTCTCATCCTTCCCTAGGTGTAAGCATTTTTCTTTTTAATCATAAAATCCAGCAGTATTAAGCAGTCAGCATTTTGTTAATAACAATCTGAAAGTATATGAAGTTTTCTGCAACCAAATTTCAGGCTTAGTGCTGCTTTTGATTACTTGTAGTTCTAATCCTTCTAGTTTGCCTCACAGAAGTGTTTTTTCTCCCTTTTTTTTTCCCCTCTCCTGCACTGCCCCTGCGGAACACTAATGAGAGACCAGTGCTCCAAACAACGCCGTTAACAACGAACTTTCTCTCGTCGTCTCAATCGCAATGTCTAAAGATGCATTTTATATACGTATCAGCCGTAGCCCCGTTGACTCTCCGAGCTGTTCCAATTGATTTTTCTAACACATACTTGCAACGCCTGGGAGACATCTCGGCACAAGCTGTACAATTACTGGTGTTTATCTTGAATTAAAGAGGAGAGGGGGAGGAAAGGAGGGAGGGGAGGGATTGTGGGCACAGTACACATCAGGCCCGGAGAGTTTCATAACTCCCAAGAGAATCCAGTGCACACTGTCAAAGTGAATGGTGTCTCACAGTTAATTTGGTTGGTGGCCAGAGGCTACAAATAATTCTCTTGCCCACAGCCAAAGTTACTCAGCTGTATAATAAGGATGAAAGCCCTGGCTTCTGCGAAGACTCAGAATCACGGACATGGTTTTGCCACGCAGGGGAAGCGTTAAGTTATAAGAATTGTATAGCTCTGAGCTATACAATGCATTTCTAATTGTTCCTAAAGTTTAGGGAGAATAAAACGGTTAATCCTCATGATGACAAAAGGAAGCCGGAAAATAAAGTGACACACTTGAATGAACTGTGAGGAAATAAAGTGCACAACATGTGATAATGCCATGACTCTGTGTTACTGCGCATTTCTGGGCTGAAAAGATATGGCTTGATGGGTAATTTGTCATGCTGTGCAATAGAGAACAACAGTAAAGAGACTTCAGACAGAAGAAAATTACACAAATAGTAGGGTGGAAAGGTATAATTGAAGATGGCAAAAGACTGAAAGAAAGACATTTAAAATTACTGTTCTGACCTACTAAATGCACTTGGGCGTGGAATCCTGGCCCCACAAGAAGAGGCATTAAACGACTGCAGGCTGTGACACTACTACAGGATAATGCCAATCTTATGGAGCTCTTAGAAAATAAAAAAAAAACATCCGGTGTTAGCAGAAAAAAATCAGACCGTTGTTTTTCGCATGCACGCACAGCCTGAATACATTGCGAAGTTACAACAAGGGAAAATTTACCTACAGCCAAGCTGGTACCTGGCATCCAGACCCACGGAACCAAGACCTCAGCACCTTCCTGTGAACAGCATGAGGACTCCTTCTCCACAGCTGGGACACGTGCTGTGCTGTGTCTGTAGACCGCCCGAAAGAGCTAAGTGAGTACTTGCTGCTACTTTAGCTGAGTTGTCTTCTTGCCACTGAAGAGAGAAATTATACCCAGAGATACCAAAAGCTAGCAGAGGCAAGGGCCACCACAAATGCATCCTCCTCTGCTCAACATGTCCACTGCTGCTCAAACTGTTAGTTGCTTCCCAAAAGCGCTTGAGAGGAGTTTGAATCTCTCCCTAAGACATGGAATCTTGTGTTATACAGAGAAAATCAGATGCCTACCAATATAACATCTACAAATAACCTTCTCTTTTCCTTCTTCCTGTTCTTCCTCCCATACTCTCCTAGCATGTCAGTGAAAGTCCACTAGAGGAAGCAGAAGACGATCTTATTTTTCCTTTTGATTTATTACTTATTGCTTACTAGTCTCAGAAAGATGTTGTGAGTGCACACAAAAAACATCTGAGCCCCTCATAACCATTAGGGTGAAGAAGGCTACCAAAGGTCAATGACAGACAGCCCCACATCTCCATGAATGTGAAGTGTTCCTATTACTAGCTAAATTCTTACATCCACTTAAGCATTTTGGTATAACACAAAGAAGAACACCACCAGCACGCGAATAGCTTTGTCTTTTCTTCTCTTCAGGAGGCTTTTGAATGCTACTTTAATCTTCAGGAGAAATCACAGGCTGCATCTCCTTCTCCCCTCAGGACTACCCAAAACACCAGAAAATCATACCGAAACGAGCTTCCCAAGGTTTCCTCGTTGTGGGTACAGTCTACTGGCACAATAGGGAACGCATCGCTGATTTAACAGTTTGTCGGGCTCCTGAAGCACTCACTCTGCATGAAGCCTGAACGAAAGAAAGCCAGAGCAGCTGCAGAACACGGCACTATCCCATTGCAGAGAGATGCTAAACTGCTTTGCTACTGTACAAACATTTTGGTCTAAATGCTGAAACTGTAGCTAGCCTGCTACAGTCAAGTCAAATAAACAATGAAGCAATCCAGAGACTCCAATAGCAATTGTTGTTCCACGACCTACACTTTTCAAAAGGCCACTTCTAGCGCACTTAAGTATTAAACGAAGGGAATACTTTAGTTAAATAAGTTTCTGTGTTGTTTATCACACAGCATTTGGTAATAGTCAGGGCCCTGTGTGATTCTGTGGCAATTAAATTTGCCAAAGAATCCACCCACTGCTGCAGACGCACACTGCAGGATGCAGACTGTCATTTTTAAAATAGGAGGGTTTTTTTTTTTGCCTTTAGTGGCAAAGAAAATCTTCCAGATGTTAACCGAAAATAAAATCATGCAGAGATCGATGCCCAAGTTTGCAGGCAGCCTAACACAATGGCTCTAACAGGCATGAACTGCCCCTTGATTTTTTTTTTAATTAAACCAGAAAACTTGATAGCCATTATTTTAATGGTCAGTGATGCTAAGTGTTTCACAGCCACTTCTCATCCTAATCTCTACTTCCCAGACCATCTTCATATTCTTTCCAAATTTGATAAAGTTCAGCTTCCCCATATCTACTCCCCAAACCTTCTGTTTATTGTGCCAACAACTCTTGGTACCAATATTGCAGTCTGCAACTGGCTTAAAAAATGAAAAATTAAGTCTGGCATAAAATCAATAGGCTGCAATATAGGATTAAATGCCATACAATACTGAATTCATCGTATCATTTTGGTAAAGACTTCCATTTTTTTTAAAATTTACCAGCAGCAGTGCCTGAATTCTCAATCTTTTGCAACAGAAAACTGCAGCAGAATTTAGGTCAAGAGAGCCGCAGCACAAGACAGGGTCATAAAGAAAGCACATCACAGTATGTCAGCCATAAGTAACCGTTCTGATTCAAGTCCTTAAGTAAAATAGTTATGTTCCGCTCATGCATCTTACCCATTTTAAAACCTGCGTGCTTTATTGACATTTCCCAGACTATAGTACATGAATATAAAAGTATCTTAAGATCCAGGACCTCAGCTGGTGTAAATTAGTGTCTGTTCAGTGGGAGTGATGCCAGTTGTGTTGGCTGAGGATTGGTGCATGGAAAATGACTGGGAAAATATAGATGGAATTGTGTACAATGTTTCCTATTAGCAATCCTATGTTCAAGCATTCCCAAAGAGACGAGAGGCTGTCTCCTTGTCCTCAGAAAAAGAAAATACAAGAAAAAAAAATCAAAACACCTTTCCTCAAGGTTTACTTCTCAGTCAGCTACAAAAATCACAGTTGATCTGACAGGGACATTGCCCCATTTTCTGCTCTTATGACATAAATTATTATTCATCATCCTTGAGAAAGAAGTCAGGAATGAGAGAGGGAGTGGATCCTTGCCCGCGTGCAATCCTTCCCTTGGCAAGGTGAGGCTCCTGCACCATTCCCCTGGCACAGCTGTGTAAACAGGTACGCTGCTGGCCTGATTTATGTTGCCATAGCTTTAGGAAGAAGTCAGGGAATGAAATCTCAGACAACTCTCAAAATAAAAACTTCAGCTTAAAAAAAAAAAATCGTTCTTAGCACTTAAGACTAAGTACTTTATTCACTGTAAAGTAGTCCTTCGTGCTGGCTTTAACACCGGAAAACAAATTCATATGATTGACAAAAGTGGTAAGGACATATTAATGTTCATAGAACAGCTCTGCTTCCTTGCGGAGATTTTGGATTTTCTGTTATTTGGTAGAGGGGGCAGTGGTTCAGAAGCAAGATAACTTTTACTTGAATAAATTAATCAAGTACTTTATACATATTTATCAAAACCTCATTCAAGGTAACCTAGAGAAAATACAGGACTTGGGCTCATTTCAAACTATTTTAACTATACCTACGGGCTAAATAGTGGTATTTTACCCTTGCCAGAATGGTGGAATTTTAAAGACTAGCAGTTTTCATTTGATAAGGGACAAGAAGAGGGCTACAAATTGATCTCACGGATTTATACCGTAAGTAAATTGGCTTAAATTGGAAGAATAAGCCAGCAATATAATTGCATTAACCTGCAAATTCTTCTTCAAACACCAGCATTTACAAAGCACATTCTGTAGCCTGAGGTTTTAGTCTCGGCTTTATTTTCCCAACAGCATTCCAATTCCCTTTCTCAAGGAGCTACACCCATAGCCTTTGCCCAGAACGTTTACAGGAGTAAGTAAAGCTGAAGTTATTTCTTTCCTGAAAAAGATGTCTTATTATATTTCATAACCTGTGATGTCAGGAATAGAAAAGGGAGCCCTGAAGATCTTGTAGCTATGCTTAGATGTCTTTGGTAGCTCTAAGTTTGCATCTGCGGGACCAAGTGGGTGAAATCTGTCACTCTATCCTCCCCAATTCACTTGTGACAGAAGCAAGTATGTCCAAGCCATACTTCAGCAGATCTAATTTGTACTTGATAGCTTTCCCCTCAGCCCTCTGCCCTTGTATCAAGTGATTAGCCTGGCTGAGATACTGAAATCGTGAATGGTGTGCCACCTAGCACGCCGAGGGGCAAGATGGGCAAAACCTGTAACCAGGAGCAGAAGGTCCACTTCAGGCATGGCTCATCTCTCCTCTTGTCACAGTAGGCTAGAAATCTCCAGCCAAGCAGCAGACTACATGTTTTATCCAGGTCTCAAAATATCTGGATTTCCATGAGAATGGAATTACACTGTTCTCCACATACGACATGATCAGCTACAGGTATTGAAGTTTCCCAGGTGAAAGGTCAATTTTCGATGCTCTATCCTGGGACGTGGCACACTCTTTCCACCATTACTGAAGTTAGAAACACACATATACACAGCTTTCCTTCTCCTTCTTCTTCCTTTTTGTCATGCAACTGCTGTTTTATCTATGCTGCAACCTAATCCTTCACCGGGACTCATCTGCTGGGAGACAATGAATTGGCTGGTGCTGGCTGTCCTTGCATGCTTCCCAGTTTTTCATCCTGATAACACTTTCAACTTGTTTAAAAAACCTCCCTCTGGCTCAACGGAGCTGTTGCAGCTGCATCATAGAATCACTGAATCACAGAATGGTTTGGGTTGCCAGAGACCTTCAAAGCCCATCCGGTCCAACCCCCCTGCAAGCAGCAGGGACATCTCCAACAAACCAGGTCCCTCAAAGTCCCATCCAACCTGGCCTTGAACACTTCCAGGGAGAGGACATCCCCAACTTCTCTGGGCAACCTGTTCCCATGCCTCACCACAAATTATCAACACATACCTTATTTTCTCCTAACTTGTTGATGAGGGTTGCAGCAACGCTTGAAACAAGATGAACTGAGGACTCTTCATCAAATGTGTGTCACTCCTCCCCCCCAAAAACCCGAAGCCAGGGGATTCTTCCCTAGGGTCTGTATGTACAATCTCTACTACATTTCTATGAACACACCTGCATGACAAGGACATGTTTTCCACATCCATTTGTAATCTCAACCTGAACTCATCCAAAATCCATTGCTCGTTTGGACCATCACAAGGAAAGGTAATCCAGGCAGATGCATTTTGTGAACCCTGTGAATGCAAGCATTGATAAGAGAAAGAGAAAGGAAGAAGCTGTCAAAGCTCTGATCACCCTAACAGGCTGTCATGGCCCTGATAAGCCTCCCCCATGCCCACACCCCCAGATCCTCAGTCCAGGGCTTTAATCAGCCCAAGCTATGTTTTAAGTGTAGCAGTCTCTGGATGGACACTAGACCTTTGCTTCGGGTAGCTCTTTCCCTGTTTTGTCGAAGCTTTGTTGCCAGCCCTGTCCTTGGCCCTGTCCCCTGGATGGACTGAGGAGCCACACTGCAGCCTCATCTCCAGCCCTAGTCCTGGTCCATCTCCTGCTGCTCCTCTCCGGGGGATCCCTGGACCTGACTGATTACTTCACCCTGTACAGACTAACAGGACTAATTACAGTCTTCAATCTGGACCACATGACATTCTCTTAAAATCTAATTAGAGCAGCTCAACATATACTTACCTCACCAGAAAGCTGGAAGTGTTAATGGCCAAGCAATATTTGCTGAAAGTCAAGTCATTAAAAGACCAAGTGAATTGACCGTAGGAAGCACCCTAAGTTTCCATTTTGCACGTCTTATCTGACGTATTTAAACTGTTGTAAATACTATTATAATCACTCCAGCTTCATGGCAGCTGATGTGCTATACATGTTTGAGAGGGTGGTATCAATTAACGACGTTATCTACAATGCCATGCCTGCAATTACTACTACTTCACAACTTATCATTAATGCATTTGACAGGGTTTTTCCAAAGTAACATTTATTTAGAGGTTAATCAAAATTCCTAAGACTGCCATTTATTATAATCTGATTTTGGATAATTGTCCAAATCAGTGGCTCTTAGAGGCAGCAGTTTTGTCTCAGTCTCAATGAATATGGTACATTAACGCCAAAAAAAAACCAACAGAGGATTAGAATTACATTTTTTGTACATACAAGTGGCTACTGCAAAACTCAGTTCTTCAGAATGTGTGAATCCTACCAGGATTTTGTCTGTCTACTAGCTGGAAGGCTGGACAATGCTTGCAGCCATACTAAGAGCTGAGAGGGTGGGACAAAGAGAGGAAGCCAAGGTGAGGTCAGTTCCGTGTATCATTCCAAGAAGCAGGAAAAAGGAGTAAAGAGAGAATGAATAACCTAGATAGTCAACCTTTTCAGACCGAGCAGACAAGGAGTGGTCAGTAGCTGACAATCTGCCCCTGTACAAGGCAAAACACGCACAGTTTAGCGTGCACCTTAGCAAGCCCTCAGATTATGTGACAATCTAATGCCCATTGCTTAAAATATCACAAACATCAGAATCAGTTGCCATGCAGCTCGAAGTTGGCTCTCTGTAGACAGGCATGCCAACAGCTTTTAATCACTTCCTCCCCCTCTTTGGTGCCAGATTCCCAATTGGAGCTTCAGAAGAGCACATACGACCTGGTGTTTTCCTGGAGAATTTCTCCTTGGCAGAAATGACACTTGGGCAGGTGTCAGGTACATTCCCAAGGCTGTCCCTGAAATTCTTCTATTTTTCCAAACTCTGTAGGTGTTAAGAGATTCCCAGTGAAACAATATTACGTGGTTTTTTAACATATGCAATCTAGAATACCTCTCCTCCTGTTCAAGTAACTGCTGAATCATTCCAGAAAATCCAGGATAAGGCACATACCACATACTTTAAAGCTTAATGGCTGAAATTTGGCAACTCACAAACAATGAAAAACCTCAATGACAAATGTTAGGCAACTTGTATATGGCTGTGGTACCAGATCCACCTAAAATAATAGTTTTCAAATGCATGAAAGGCTTAAAACAAGACAGGGGCCTACTTACTTGTTTATTAGTATCTTTTGTAGACACCAGGACAAATGAAAAATAAATCTCTTATCTATTGAACAGAATGTATTTACAAAACTGGAGCTTGCAGGAGTTTGGGACACAGTAGCAAAATATGAAAAATGGTTTGCAGGAAGATGAAACTGGGACTGTTTAGTGAAATCCTTTATTCCGCTGATCCTTTCCAATGTTTATTATAAATACTCCTTTTCAAATAATTAATTTGACAATACACCATATTGCTGATTTGCAATAAATGTTTTAGTTCTAAAAGCCTGTAACATTTTGAGGTTTTCGGTTTTGCTTTGATACTCTCTATGAATCACTCCCTATCATATTTATATTTCAATTCTTGGGCAACTATACTGGCAATTAGTATGTAAAACAGTTATATGAAAAAAGCAGATCAGTCTGTAATAAATCATACTTTGGCAGAGAAGGTCACTATTAATTTATTGCTTTAAAGTAACTTCTAATCAGAGTAACTGTTCTGCAGTAAACATTCCTGGGGAAGCACTCCTCTCTTTCCTCCGCTGACAGAATCCTGGAGCATGTTTAAATTAATGGCGTATACGTACCTGAGTTCCCACAGACTGCAGCTGCTCACACTGCTTTCCCTCCTTCAGTGCAATGCTATCGATCTAGTCACGTGCATCCCAGAACCTCTTCTCGGGTTTGGGTTGGTTTTTTTGTTGTTTTTTTGTTTTTTTTTCCACTCTGACAAAATCTAATAAGAGAGACGTTTGTTGTGAGTTAGGTATTTGTAGTTCCTGAAACAGACCCTCTTATTGAGTCAGCCTGTCACCTAACACTGGCATGTGAACCTGACATGACAGAGGCTTCGCTCTGCGCTGGATTGCGCGGAGGCTGCTCCGCAGGAAACGCCAAGTTGGGGCCCTACCATGTCATCCCATCCCTTCCTGCCTCTATGCTTTAAATATTATATTACACAAGCACACTGGCTACCCAGTATTCTTCCATGTGCCATAAACTGCTTGCTCTGCCCGCGCTAGGAACTTCTCCCCACGGTTTCTTTTAAATCTAGGGGCATTTGATGTGCTCATATAGGTGTGTATACAGCTCTCAGGCATGGTGTTAGAGCAAAACCAGTAACTCACGGCAAGGTCAGATTCTTCTCCCTCCTTCACCTGCCTACCCTTCCTCTTCAGTGCTTCTAATTTTCCTTTTTGAAAAGTTGTTTTCATTTTAGGACATAAAAATGAAAAGTAGAGAAGCATACTCCAAAGTTTTCTCTTTTCCCTGCTCTCAGAGACATGGTTTTTCCAAGAAAGGCTGGACCAGATGATCCTCAAGGTCCCTTCCAACCTGGTATTCTGTGATTCTACAATTATCTTTTTCCCTGCCTTAAAGCTGCATTTATGCCAGATCTGACTGTTTCTGCAACACGGCACGCATCTCCCTCTGGCTACAAAGAGCCACTGTCACAAACAGAATTATTCCTACTTAAACACCTTCTCTTCCTTCTGACTCCTTCCCTGCCGCCTCTCTCTCTGTATTTACTCCATTTTCTTTCTTAAGTTACAGACCTACTTATTTATGAACTTTTACTGTGTAACTTGTTTCCTAAATAAAGTTCTGCTGCTTTGAAATGGGACTTCCCACCACTGCTTAACACCCACATAAAGGGACAGGTATTTCACTTTATGTACTTAACTCTGCCCTACACCCTTCCCTCCAAACTCTTCAGAATGCTGCAGCCAAACTCACCTTTTTCAGCTTTTCCACCCCTTTTCAAGCCCATATATGAGCCATCTTTGTTGTGTACACGTTTCTCAAATGCAGCTGCTTTTTAGTCAGCCAGACTTCCTCTCAGCTGCGTACGTTTCGAGCACAGAAGGGTCAGAATTTAGGGCCCATTTTCACTCTGATGGCTCCAGAATAACAGGAGGTGCTCCCTGGAGAATTCCTTGTCTCCATTTTAGTCTGCTGATGATCTTTAAAAGCCTTCAAACAACTCAGCTCACTCTACCTCTCACAGCAATACTGCCTACACCTCTGCTGTATTCTTAAATGTTTTCCTGGTTTTTTCCCCGCTTATTTGTATTTGATCTATGAATTCAAAAAAGCATGCAATGAGCCTTTGTGTTTGTGAAGTACATGTAAGTTGACGGTGCTATAAAAGTGATCTGTGAAAAACTAAAATAGTAATAATAAGTTGGGCATATGATGATATAGAGTTGTATAATATGCCCATTATCATACGATCTGTGCCGTTTTGTCATAGCTTTTTAGCACCTGAAAAACTGAATATAGGCCAAATGTTGTATCTCTATTTTACGTGATGGAGAAGGGAGACAGATTTTATCTGCAATATGCTCAGGCTGACTTTCTAGCATTTTGGAAGTGATTTTTTAACAAATGCTAGGAAAAAAAAGACATCTTGGATTAAAAAGCTAAAATCACAAAGCTGAGAACATATTACTTAGATGAAGATTTATGTGCCCAAGCAATACCACTATCAATTTTCCTCATCCCTTTCTTTTCCCCAAGATCTGTGCCTAGGAAGAATCAGATTTTTCCCCATCCCATCGGGGCAACAGGGCAAATCTTGTTTCCCCCACTTCCGTATGGCAGGGACAAGCCCAGCATTCACTGTATTTTGCAGTGCACCAGAGCAATTCTGCCACTCAAGTATGTAACTGGAATTGTATTTGCTCAGCAGGGGGAACAAGGTCAGAGCTTCCTTGGCCACATCAGGCTGAACACAAAGAGGGCTGAGCTGAGACCACCCTCTCTTTCCACTTCCCCAGTTCACACCCCAGCAACCTTGACCCTGTAGCAAGGACAGGCACATGATGGACAGGAAACATACAAAATTGTCATGCGTGCTGCATCCTTCCCTGGAGGCTGGAAGTTTCACCTCTCTGATATGCTTAGTTGGCTCGCAGTGAAAGTTCTTGAGAGCAATCACAATCCTGGGTCTCACGTGGCAATGTGCTGGATGAACGGGCCGGCCCGTGGATGCTTTCACAGACAGTCGGGCAGGTTCAGCTGGCCCGCACCGCAATCATTCTTAAATGCATATACCTAAATAAAAGAATAAGCCTGAAATAGTGAATTGAGCACGTGAAAAGGTAACATCTTCCATTAGATAGCAAAGTTTTACAGAGTTTCACTGTTCCAGCCTAATCAGCAGAGAGACCATTTGTGCCATCTGCACTCAGCAGGGACCAGGTTGTCAAGACAAGGTGGGAAATAAAAACTGTAGCAGCAGTAAATGAAAATAATACACAGAGATGCAAACTTAGCAAACAAAGACTCTAAACCAGTTGGATTTCAGTGAAAACTACTGGATCTTTCTAGACAGAAATGTGTTTTCCTGATAGCAGTTGTAATTAGCAAGGCATTTCAATGTTACAACCTGGCTCAGGTGGAAAGGTGTTTTCCACCAACAAAATCAAGAAATTATTTTTTAAAAATACATACAGAATGTTAACTAATGGATAGCACTCACTCATTTTCATACTTTGTAAATCAAACTACATTAAAAGTGCGCATCAGTTGTTCCAGTTAATAGGTGGGATTCTGAAAGAACTTGAGCCAAGGCAACTTTGAAATAACTACATCTGATCTGCAAAGGATCTTCTTCAGAATGATAGTTTTGAAAATAATTGTAGTTCACGTCTAAGCTTCTTTCTCTGCATAGGAACACGGAGACAGAAAATCCCTTATTTCTGCTAGTTCTGTGCTTTGATATTTTAACTAAGCAGTGGGGCAGACATGTCTTCATAGGAAAATTATTATTTTGCATTGGACTTATTTCTGTGCTAAAGCATCTCCTTTAGTTTCAGTCTTCTGGCTTGGTTTCAAGACAATTGTTAAGCTCTTAACTTCTCTGACCCACTAAGCAGTGATGTAGGTGGGTACGACTGTTTCCAAAACAAAATAGTCTCTAATTTCTTAATATTTTTTCCTATTTCTTTTTCAGAAAGAAAAAGAGACTAGTTTAATGTGAGTAGTGCATGAGTCTGATGGCTATATACATGATAATCGTTTTTCAAACAGTAATGGATCAAGAACTTTCATTCATTAGGACTTTTTTGAACACAGTTTTTAATCTAAGAATGAGAGCTGATAGGAGGCTTGAAATTAAACACATGATTTTATCAAGTATGATGAAAACAGAAGATCTTTATGATGATACATACAAACCGCAAGAACTAAGATTCCACAAAGTACCTCCTGCATAATTATTAAATAAAAACACTTACTTATTTGGTATTCAGCTTTTAAACCCTGAATAAGAGAAGTACATATTCAGAGAGAGGTACTTAAAACATTTCCATGGATACAGGATGATGCCAATCGGGTCCATGTTTTTATCTGAAAGGGTGCCCTGCAGAGACATACAGCTTGGTGAGTGGTTGTTTATACAAGTAAGTAAATAGCCACCTTGTTTATTTTACAAAGAGCTCCTGACCCACACTTTTTCTCATCACTTTTTTAGAGGGAACATTTTGCTCCTCTTAAACAGCGTGTTGTAGTAAAATACAGACTTTTGAAACTGTTCCTTAAAGTTTATGACATAGTTTTCAAGCAGAAAATGGAGTATCTAGGTATGCTACTACCAATCCTGGGAAGACTATGTTGGTGACTCTTTTTTTTTAAACTCTGTGAGAAGACATCCTGATGCAAATTACATCTTTCTATTTCAATCAGCAGAAGCCACTTCCAGGAAGGATTAAAAAAAAAAAAAAAAAAAAAA
>WHYT01016762.1:378962-398106 GCA_009806455.1 Tetrax tetrax | reverse complement strand
CATCTCTGCGGGTAAGCCTGACCGGAGCCCGTCTCCGGCAGCCGGCCGTGGCTGGGACCCGGCCCTAATTCCTCTGTGGGGCTGCCCCAAACTTTGCCATGGGCAGCAGCGGGGCGGGGGGGGGGGAAGGAGAAGCTCCCCCCCAGCAGCGGGATGGGGTTTGCCGGACGAGTTTGGGAAGTTGGGGCAGCTGCTCAGCGGGCGCAGGGCTCGGCAGAAGGAGCCCGGCAAAGGGGCAAGGAAATCCCTGGGGTCGGAGCGGTGGGGAGGGGTCCGCAACCAGCCCGGGAGGTGCGGGGAGCAGGGACGTTTCCAAACTCCCGCAGCTCTCCGGGCGCTGGCTCCGTCCTTCCCGCCGCTGCGGGGGAACCGGTCGGCCCGAACCCGGCTCCACCGGCCGCGGCCGCGGCCCCGGCGCTGCCCGCCCCTGGGCTGAGCCGGGCTGCGGGTCCCTCCCAGCCCCTTGCAGCCCACCCCACCGCCCTCACGCCGCTGTACCCCGCCGGGAAAGGCGGGGGGGAGGACGGGACACGATACGCGTGTTGTCTTCCCCCGGCATCATAACGGCTTGTCATTAGGTTTGCGTGTGGCATACGCCGTTACCTCCCACCCTCTACCACCACCACCACCCCCCCCACCGTAAAACTAAAATTAGCAAAATGTCAGGAATGGAAAGATTGATTCACCCAAGATGCAATTATCATTTAAAAAGTGCTTGATTGAGGTGCTGATGTTCAGTGATTTATTCTGCATACCATATACATAATTAAAGTAGCGTAGTGGAGTAATTTATCAATCTAGTTTAGACTAGAGGGGCAAGGAAGGGAGCTGCTGCCGCTGCTGCTGCTCTATGTTTGTTTTATTAAAACGCTTTCGGGATCTGATCCCGCCCCCTTTTTGCAAGAGTGAAACTGATTATTTCTCCAGCTCGGGAGGAGAAGTCATTCGTTCGGGATTGTGGCAGAGAGAGCGAGGGAGAAACAGAACCGCAGAAGGAGAAGAGGAGGGAGGAAGAGGGAGCGGAGCGGGGAAGGACAGACGCCTCCGCCGCCGCGCAGCCCGAGCCCCTTCCTCGCCTCCCCCTTCCCCTCCGCGATGTTACAAAGGCTGTGAGCTGCTCGCCTTTTTCCCATTCGCCTGCTGTCACTTCCTTCCTGGACGCTTTCAGGACGAGTCCGGTTACTTTTAATCCGACCAGCAGCTCAGCCACTTTCTCCTCCTCCTCCTCCTCCTCCTCCTTCTTCTCCTCCTCCTCCTCCTCCTCCTCCTCCTCCTCCTCCTCCTCCACGCTGCACACACGCACACGCTGCACACACACACGCACACCCCAGACATCTCCTGGCTGCTTATTGGATTGACTTTGAAGGTTGTGTGTGTGATTCAAGGAGGCTGCATGTTGAACCAGGTGGTGAATATTTAAGGCTGGAAGAAGTAAAGGGATTTTTTCTTTTTCCTGTGAAAGGAAAATATCTCAAGGACTAGGCTGATCATCCAAACAGCTAAATGTTTATAATGTAAGTACATGTGAAATTCAGCATCGGAATAAAATACAGTGGGCACGGTGCAAAAGCCCTACATACGTTTCCTATTGCATTTGAAGAGTATCGGTCATTCTGTGTGGACTGGGATTGAGGTTGCTTGCAGACTTTTTAAGTGTATGCTTGCGCTGTCAGTTGCTTAAAAGTAACTTTTTAGACAAGTAACGTAGTTAAATCACTGTCTAGTAAATTATTGCTGACTTGTCTCTATCAGTGTCTTCAGTGTTTAAACTTTGATGAAGTTAGTTTACATCATTTGTGTGCTTGATATTGTGAAGTGCTCAAAGCTTATTTCATTTGAATAGTTCACCGAATACTGTGACCTTGCAGTGCTTCCACCCTGTTTTATCAGACTAAGGAAGCAATCCAGTTGGAGTGAAATGCTCTTAAACTTTATTGTATCATAAGCTCTTCAGTTCTGGAGTTTAGGCAATGCATGCTTGCAAGTGTTTAACTTTGTGCGTCTTTCGCTTGAATACTTACGTATGAGACGGAAAGACCCCTTGCACTGATGTGGGAATTTAAGTCATAGGCTGCAAACCTCTTTTGGAAGAGTATGCTTTGGTCTTCACATAGTACTTTGAGTAATCTTTATGTTTTTTTCAACATGAGGGAGTAGAGCTAATCAACCTTACAAAACTGGCCGGTTTAGTTGCATTACAGTTACTTACAGCCTAAGATAAAGTTTAATGTAAATGAGAGACTTACAAGACTATTGGTGCATTATGTAACTGTAATACTTAACGTTTCTCATAAAACTTCGTGTGACCTTCTGTCAGCCTGAAAAACAAAACAAGCGTAAGGACAAACTAATAATTCCTTTTCCCCCAAAAAAAAAAAAAAAAAAAAAAAAAAAAAGAAAAAAGGCAGCACAATGCAAAACAAAACTTAATGAATCATTGTGGGTACCTAAGCATTGTCTTTCATAGAAAAGTTCTATCTTCTTTTCTGTATGTAATTATTATTATTAGCAAATACCTGTATCTTGACATTAAATACTGTAATACACAACTTAAGACTAAAGATTTAAGAGAATTCAGCAGAGAAAGGCACTTTGCCAGTATTTTACTGGTGATCGGAAAAGAATTGTCTTGACACAAAATGCATTTTCCTAGCACATATCTGACGATCAGCTTCATGGCAAATGTCCTAGTTTCATATCTTTACTTTAAGAGAACTACAAGATGGATGATAAACCAGTTATATTAGATGCAAATGTGACTGGATTTCTTTTATTGGCACTTTCCCGGGTATTGTGCTTGAAGAGTAAAGATGTTTATATGGAGTGTAATAACTCTAATCCCTAGAGGCTTGGCAGGGCATGGAAATATAACCACCTGTGAACCAGTTCTAACCTCTGTATTACATACATGCTGATGCCCAGTTCAAACGCTCAGGCAAATGGCCACTTCGGGCTTTTGTTATTTTGTAAACTGTTTTTGTTACGTCATTTTACCTAACATCAAGACAAAAAAACGCGCAAGACTTTTTTACTTTATCAGTTTTATTAAAATGCCTATTTTATTATTCTTTCTCCATCAATGAATACATTATTCCTACCCAGGCTAATACTGAAGTCTCTGCTCACACTTAAGTGCCTTTGTAAGTAACGGAAAAATTCTTTGAAGAAAAACTTAAGGGAATGGCCCTTAATTCAGGGTCCGTATGTTCCTTGTAATACACATCCTTTTATTTTAAAAGCTTGCTGTTTATATGTATTTTTACTAATATGCCCTACATGGCTAGTATGAGAAGATAATTCTGGGACCTGAATATGAAAACCTTCTTTCATGCAAACAGTACTTACACAACTAGTCCCACTGACAACGCCGAGACTACTTGTGTGAAAATAAATAAGTTACAGGAATAACAATTTACAGGATCGGGTCCCTAGGAGACCTAAACCTCTTGTCTGTCCCATCGCTCTCTTAGGACAGAGATGTAAAGAATGTCACTTTCGATGTCCTCTAAATGAATGCATGAATCAGATATGACTGTATCCTCTTAAGATTACTTTACTAAGAAAAAGGAAACTTAGGCTTAAGAGCCTTATAGAAATTGGTACTAAACAATGAATAGTGTGTGAGATGAAGTCTTTTAGACTTATGGTCCTGAGCTGCTGGTTGTGGAGCATCGTAAGAAAATGCATACAAATACTTTCTTACTGTGAATTTTCTTTCAACATACGATCAGGATTTTTTTCTGATTTTTTTTTTTAAACAGTCTTAATTTGTGTACCGGCAATGTGCATATTCAAAAACCGAGAGAGGCCTCTCTTAAGTGGTTCTGATTTTTAAAACATCAAAAATGTTATAGACAAAGAGCAATTAAGCTTTCTGAAGCTTTTTCCAAAAGTTTACCTCTGAAAGATTTCGATAGCTCACTATTCAGTAGATTAGTGTAACTACATAGAAACTGATAAAACATAGGAACTGAGCAGGACTTCTGATGAGAATACTTTTGTCAATTTAATTTCTTTTAATTTTACTTTTCTCCGTAACAGGTTAATTTATTGTTCACCAGAATAGTTCAGTCCATCTTCAGAGACAGCTAAGGATATTTCTATATCTCATTGAGCAAGAAGTCATTAACTGCTATTAGGTGCTTGATAGAATAAGCATTTGGGTTTTGATACATAGACTCAATTTTTACCTGTTGGGCATCATTATTCTAAATTACACGATAATTTATCAAAAAAGCAAGTAAGGTGTAGTGGGATTCTTTTGAAAACACTGATTATGAAGATGAAGATAAATAAGGTACTATATCATTTCAAGAAGTTTATAGTCGCTGCTTCAGCATTTTGAAGAATAACTAACGCGGTTATATTTGTGATGTATTTTAAGATTTTAAAATTTTGCTATATGATGTCAGCAGAGAGATTTTGCTGTGTCCTCATTTACGCTCTATAGCGACTTAGGTATAAAATAGAAAAAAAATTATATATGTAGTTTTGAGCAGCTAGAAAACTCCAAGCTTAAGAGTAGTGTTAATATTCTGGTATTTGAAAAGGATGAAAACACACTTTTGCATCTTATTTCAGAAATGAAATGGCTTAGAAGAACCCTGGTCAGCAAATACAACAGATGGTACAAGAGAAAAATTGAAAAATTTAATTTCTTAATTTTCTGTTTCTAAATATAGGAATTACTTGGGTCCTCTGACCAGCTTTAAGATCATTTTCTCAGAACTGGTGGTCAGTGTTACATGTGGACAGGTGATTAAAAGCTGGTGTCTTCAGTCCCCCACTTTAATCTCACTGTCTCACTGACTGCAGTGCAGTAGAGCTTGTCTATTCACTAAGATCTGTCATCTTTAGGAAATCAGACCAGCTTATAGAGGCGATTCACAAAACCAACAGTGACAACAAAGTCTTATGTGCCTTACAAAAGAAGGATTAGGCAGTTCACATGTCATTTTGATTGGGCAGAGATAAAAGCTGATTGCTGCAGCATGGCAGGGCACACTTCAATTTCAATTGATTATTTTATAAGACAACTATAACTCTGTTGCTTAGTCATTGTTAAATGCAATTTGAAGGAAGTAAAACTCATTTTTGACATCACTGGTTTTGTCTGTCTTTATAGTAAAAGGTAGAGCCACTTGTAGCATTGTTATAGAAATTTTTGAAAATGCTGTTTAATTCACCGCTTTGGGGAAGTATATTTAAAACGTACTAGATTATTGTCCTGGGATTTTTTAAAAACGTTTTTACCTGGATGATATCCTGTCATAGCAATAAAAAGTTCTCAAAAGTGCCTAGGACTATACTAAATTCACTGCATTTACATTATTAAGAGCTTCTGTGCAGAGCAGAGTGCATAAAACGTGTCAGGGCTTTGCAGATTTATCAAAATTATAATATTGAGGAACAAATAAGTCATCTTAGTTTACCTCTACTCTGTTATTTTTTAAAATGTAATGTAATGTAAAACTATACTTTGTGTGGCGTAAGTGAACATAGTGCTCTGGTTGGGAAATAGGAAATTAAATGTTGCCCCTGTATTATTAAATATGTCATTTATTAGTGAAAATAGAGAGTTTCAGCTATTTGCATAATTTACTTATAATGTACAGACTTTAACATTTGGAAGTATGAAACTTTCAAGCTGATAACTTCTATGCTAATTTCTTACCATTTTTCAAAAGAACTCTTTTTTTTTTTTTTTTTCCACCCAACTGATGCCTCCTAGTGTTTCACATACTAAAACACTAATGAGTCAACCATAACTGTAAACATTGTTTTTTTAATTGTCTTCATCTTATGTGATACATAAAATTAATATTTATGTATTTAATTTTGTGTGTGTTATTATAATCAGACAGGAAAATCCTGTAAATTTTGGTGTTTCATCCTAATGGACACTGAAAGCATATTTTGATTTTCTTTCATTCTAGCTTTGCCTTGCTGTATTTTGAGAAGTTTCTGTTCTATGTAAAGAACATTTTATTTTTATTCTTTTGTTTCCTATGTGCTTTACACCAACTTCCCTACAATGTCTTATGAGGCTCAAATGGGAATTTAAAAAATTTTGGTAGGATAATGTTTGGAAAAGTAAGTCCTTGGAACCAGGCGATAAATGCAGTTCTAGAAATGTTTGAAATATCCTGAAGTACCTCACGGCCAAATAAGATGAAAAATACTAGTCTGAGACACACTCGCTCATTACAGTCCTTAAAGAATAGTTAAGTTATTATGTTTTGTAATTGTTCCTGGTTATTTTACTGCTGTGTAAGCAAGAAAACTGTATTAGGACAGGCTTCAACTGTGCAAAATGTGCACCTTACACTTTTGATTGTAGATGAGGATGATCAGTACTTTTGAAGAGAAATTTGTGTGCATAAAATATTGAAGCAGAACTTGGAGTGATAAAGACTGAAATATAATGTCCTTTTCTTACAAGTTCAGTCTGACCATATTGCTCATGAATGCTTGAAAATACATTCCGTTATATTAGATTCATATCATGCAACAGTAGAATAGTTTAATTTTTGGATGGGAGAGTGTAATTTTCAAAAAGTTACCTAGCATCAGTGTAACAAAATACAACTTCTGGGCCCCAGCTGTGTATTTGAACTGTCAGGTACAGTCTCATAATGATAAAGGAGCAGCAAAGCTGAGTGCACTTTTGCACATTTTAATGTCACACTTTATGTAAAGTATGAGATCAATTTAATGATGACATTGGAAATATAGCCTGCTATTCTAAGACTTTCGAGAAAAGCAGTGAAATTCCTACATGCTAGTTCGACTAAGGAAGTTTGAAGATAAATAAAATTATTTAGCAATTAAAAAACCGTAAGTTTACCAGTTAATATGGGTAATTAAAATTTGTTTCTTCTTCTCAGTGCACCTATGGTAAATTTAGGTCCCTGCTTACTGATAAAATAATTGCTTCCCACTGCATACAGAGAGTTAAATCTATACATGCAGATCTCAATCACGGGAATTAGTGTTTGGTTTTAGAATATATGAAAAATGCAGGTTTGAGGATTGCGTTCTGCCATCAGCCCTGTTAGTATCACATTTTTCTACCATTAGGTTTAAACTGCACAGATACCTTTCCGAGATCTGTCATTTATTTAAGCCAGTAAACACTGGATAGTATCCTAGCCTTTAAACTTCCTTGCATCTAGAAAGTATTTCAGAGTACAGAAATGGCACCCGCTCTTCAGCCAGGAAAGCTACCATGCAAAAGTGATAGAATTTTCTCATATAGTCACATTGCTTCTTCCCTTGCAAAGAGAAAGTAAATTTGCAAGGGAAACAGAGGGAAGCATAGAGAAAAATAATCTTTAAGGCAGTTCAAAGGTAGGACTGTTAGTCTGAAATGCAGCTGAACAGAACTCCACTGAGCATTTTTCCTTTTTTCTTTTTTTTCCCCCCCTTTTTAACAACTATTTAGATACAGGTCTGGATAAATTCTTTGAGAATTATTTTAAAATTGTACGGAATAAGCTCTCATGCAAGACGGATTCGGTAATCACGCCAGTGAGGTCTGTAGCCTGGGCTCCTTTTGTAATTCCTTGAACAGGTGCCTGAGCAGTCACCTGCTTCAGCAGTGCAGATGTACTTATCTCTGCCTCCTGCCACCTTCCCTGACATTGGAGGGCTGCAAAAGAGTTAGAGCCGAGAGAGCTTCAGACATCCTGGCCAATACAGCAGGTCCTGGAACGGCAGTGGCTGCTGCCTTCATTTAAGTTAAGCATAAGGCAGCCCACAGATTAGGGACGGAGTGGAACAGATGGCATAAAGCTCCTCTGCCTCCTTCTCCCATGTTCTAAAGCTGATACAAAACTTAGAATCCAAACTAACAGGTCTTCTCTGGCTCTTACTTCGTCAATTGTATAACTGGTTAAGTGATGTTTATAATGAAAACTTGTATTAACCAAATGCCAGTGCAGGAATTCACCTTAGACATTATGTCTTTTCTCTCTCATCCTAGAATCACAAGAGGTACAGTTAAGTAAGCCAATTAGAAATAACATTTATGTTTGCTTTTATAGATACAGGGCGCATGCCATTTGCGGAACCCATGCTCAGTTAAATTTCACTGTTTACTTTTAAGTAGTCAATCAATAGCCATTAGCAAAGTATGTACAAAGGACAAGGAGGGAGGATTGTGAAATTGTTTATAAAACACATCTGCAAAAGTAAACATAATGCAGAACGTTGTCCACGTGAAACATTACTTTTAGTGATATGACAAGTAGTATCACTGTAAATCAATAGCATGTGCTATTTATTTCATTTCTAATAAATTCTTTCCCCTACTGACAAATATATTGTGATGTGACATCATATTTGAGATAACCATGCATTATTTTAATCCAAATAAGTTAATGTCAGATCATTACAGAAATTAAAAAGTTACAGAACGCATCCACCAGTGTAAGAAGCTAGACTACAGCACTTTTAATTTTAAAATTCCACATGGACTTCGCAGCAGAGATTGTTTTAAACCCTTTCAAGGGAGTTGGGTGGAAAAACTGTCCCTAAAGATGGGGGGGTGTTGCAGAGAAACGACAGGACGCCGAGGTTCTCTGACCGTCCCGTCGCGCTGGCCCACCCGTCCCCTTCAGCCTGGCATTCTAGCTGCAGACATGTGCTGACAGGAATTCCCGAGGGTTGCCGTAACCCTTGGGAATGCCGGGGCAGTTTGTAGAAAAAGTTAGCGCAGTTTGAGGATATTCCGTGAAACCGGCAGGAGACAGTATGTTCTCTACACGGTGCCCTCAGGCCAGCTTTATCTCTGTCCATCCGTGTCCCAAGGGTTGCTTCTGCCTTTACTCCATACGAGAAGTGGCAGAAATAGCAAAAAAAAAAAAGGAGGAAGGCTTTTAGGAAGGTTACACAGAATGTGGCTACGTGTGGTAAGATGGTATGCAAATGGAGGAGAGTGGACAATACAGGGTAGATGAGCTTAAAACCGTGATCTTGCAGAGTGTTTTCAAACAAATTTCCTGTTGAAGTATATAGCATTAGGCTTGCTATGAATAATCCTTTCTTTTGCAGACATAGGGCAACGGCCTTAAGAAAATAATAACAATGAGTGATTAAATGTGTTCTGTACCTATGAGGAGCTGATCTTTGAAGCGGTATTTGATGAGTACCTGTTTTGCCCGCAGAATCCTGGAGGAGTGGTTAGTTTTTTCCTTTATCTTGCTTATGTGTATAAGATACAGACCAGGAATTGATAGAGCGGCAGGATGAGGAAAAGTCCAGCTTATTACCCCACTGCACTATATGAAATAAGTGTGAAACTGCACGCTTACCGAACTTCTACATGGCACATTTTTTATGTCAGAATACTGAGCCAGGGAATGCATCCTTGCTGTGGCGTACAAAATGTACAGTTTTATCCAAAACACACATACATAAATTTTAGAGATCAGAAATAGGACCATAAATGTTCGTAAGAGCCTATGGACTGGTACACTCATTTAAAACTAAATAGGATGAAGCAGAATTTCATTAATGTTCTTGGGAGCACACATTAAAAAAATATAACCCAGGCTCATTGGATTACTAGTACTCTTATTTATGTGACATGTTGTTAGCAACTGGAAATAATTTAAAATTACATTTTTAAAATGTATATTAATTGGGAAGCAATATTCCAGATTTTTCTTGAAAGGAAACATGATGGAATGATTGGCAAGGTACGTAATTAAAGCAGAACTGCCCGTAATTACATGTACAGAAGTGGAGAATACCTACCTATACCCTTGGTAGGAAAAAATCTGCATATCTTCACTGGAATAACAATATGATCTGGCATTTCTGTTTTATTGTTGATACTGCAATAAAACAAAAAGATTATGGATAGGACAGAAACAGAAGAATATTCTTCTACCTTTCTTGTAGTATTCTTGGCATACAAGTTGAAAATTGGACTAATATTTTTGTGGTTTTTCCAGAATTTGATACTGACAGAACAAAATGAGAATCTATCTTCAGTACAAGTTCCAGTACTTAAATCCCCATCCAGAACATTACATTTAGTTCAGTTATGCTTCCAGTAGATACTGTCACAAGGTCAGTCATACATCCTGTGGCGTTCAACAGAATAATAATCTTGAAGGCATTCTTAGCAAGTGCTATCTTCTCTGCAGTTTCATGTTTTTAAAAAAATGATCATGGATAAGGTGATGGGCATAATGCAAATCCTTATGACAGATACAGAGAAAGCAGTAAAAAAGTTATATTTTTGTATGGCATTTTAATGCTATTAGGACTTCCCCCCCACCTTGCTTCTAATCCTGTAGAAAAATACTTAATTGAGAGCACCAGGACTTCTCAATGGAGGCAGAGTGTGTTCTTTTTAAGTAGTTAACTTTTTTTTTTTTTTTTTTGGTCACTTAATAACAATATGAAGCAATATCTGATGCAGCGAAGAGGCATGGCACAAAAGAAAGATACTATTGTCTGTTGAAGAGCAGTGCTTGTCATGTATCTGGACAAGCGGTGATTTGCTGGTGCTGCCTTCTCTTATAAGTTGCTAAATGTCGTCTGTAAAGCAGTAGCATGATGTTCTAACACATCTTTCTGTATAAGATTAAAGGCAAACCTGTTCTGAGACCATCACTACTTTGGCTACCCCAAACAGGGCATGGAGCAGCACTTCTGCAGATTTCTGATTAAAAGTAATTTTGAGGATGGTCAGGAAGAAAGTATTTGTTCTCTCCTTTCGCTCTACTGTTTTCCAGATGTGATCGGAGAGAGGAAGCTGTTCCACTAATGGATCAGAAGATTGCTCTGTGATTTAAGCATCATCCTAAAATACAGCTTCCATGTTTGATAGACTTAAGTTCAAAGTACAATGTAGATATATCAAAAAGGCCTCTTTAAAATCACAAGGAATCTATAGGCATATAGTTTTGTGATTCTCCTGCTGATACTTGTGAAAAAAGAGATCATCAGCATTCTATTTTCATATGTTGGTCTAAATGCAAGTCTTAAAATCAGAACAGTTAAATAAATACCTACTATCGTGCCTGTTCATACAGCACATTTTGAATATACTGCGATCTCAACTAGATATCTAAGATTAAAATACAGGTTTTCTATTGAAAAGGTGAACATACAACACATTCAGTTCCAAAGCGTGGTCCAAATTTTGAAAAAGTTTATCAAATAGAATAGTCTCCAGCACCACATGCAACCCGTCGGTGACAATTTCCAAGAAGACCAAGGAGCAGAATCTTTCAATATGAACTCCAAAAATCAGAAATAAAGGGGAGATTTTTAAAATGTCTAAATATATTGTGTATCTTTAACATAAAATTCATTAATAATCATCCCTAAAAAGACAGATGTGCTTTATCTGAGGCAACAGATGCAAGGTAAAAAAAGTCTGCAAATTAAGTGCAGAGACTGTACAACAGTCCAATGCATACAATATAAGAAAGGGACTCAGAACTCCTAAATGTAATTTTAAATGCAGCTGCAAACTTTCTTTGTGCAAGCCTGTTATGCAGTGGCTCAGTTCTCCAAAGGCAAAACACAGATGAAAATTGGCAACTTTACTGAGATGCTGTAAAAGCTGAAATCTATTCAACATGCCAGGATGTATCCACGTAATTAGAAAGGACTTAGGGCAACACAAAAAAGGGGAACTTAGGTTTTACTTTGCTGTGTCCTGTTGTCTACTGGAATCCACATCCCCAGGTTAGGCCTATAAATTCTTTATAAGCACTGATTTAACTTTTATAACAGAAATTCAGGATCTGAGAAACCTGATTTGAAATACTTCCTACCCTTAATTTAGAGCAGTTCACAGAAAAGACAATTCCCTCTTTCTGGAAAGGTCCTTAATCAGTTGGCTATAGAATATTCTGGGAGAAAGCTACTCTCAGTTTCCAAATGTGAGGCCATTCCATTTTTTTTATAGATAATTAAATATTCATCAAATGAGGGGTTGTAATTGAGTCATGTTTCACTGGAATGCCATAGTTTCTTAGCTATTGAGTTGGTCTCTTGTGCTCTTTTATCTCTCTTCTTCAAAAAATACAAGCCCTTCTGTGTTTCTAGTCTGTAATATAGCTTAAAACTAGTTTAAACAACCAGTTCCATACCATCTTTCCTATTGCATTGTCTGAAAAGTTTTATTTTACTTTATAAAATACAATATATAAGAATAAAGTGCCTTTTATTTTAAGTCTACATTTACAAGTGTATTCATCTAGCTACATGAAACTAGATCTTTTCTAAATATCTCTGTGTCAGTCTTTCATAATTTTTAGTGGCCTCATTCTTTCATTTGAGTTAGTTTCTTGAACTGAGACGTACCGTGCCTAGCAAAGCTCTGAAATTTAGGATGGGAGTTAGAAACATGAAGAGGTGTTTGAATACGAGGACAACGAGCATGCTGTAAATGAGTAATGGATTGATTATAGGTTGGTTGAGACAGGAAGTACAGCTTCGGGGTACATTAAATTGCTCAGGCTACCTAAGAGTCTTTAATAAACCTTTATGGGAACAAATAGTTCAAAAATAGCCATTATGTGCATGTTCTCAGTCATCTTCATCAGAGCTTGGGTGGTCCTTTAGGAAAGACCTTGTGGCCTAGCACGCATGCCTCTTCAGCCAGTTTCTTGTACAGTTAATGTGCCTGTTGAATATGTGGGTGTGAATCCAAACCTGACTTCCTGACCACATTATTATGCTTGAATTAATGAAGAAGAATAACAACTCTGGTTAAAAAGTTGTGCCGATATTCAGTCTTGGCTAGTATTTATCCAAGAGCTTAAAACAGCTTCTGAGTTGTAAAAGTGTGCTGCTTTTTTCTTTTGTTTTGTCTATATTTGGGAAATTCCGATTTCACAAAGAGAAATTATATCCACAGATACTCATATGTTTATTTAACAGTATTTCAGATGTAACTGAATATATGAAAATGTCCTTTGCTCTTATATTCCAGCAAAATTCCACTGACTTTTTAACCTACTAAAAACTGCTTTATATACAGAATTATCATTCATGCTGTTAATTAACATCCACCTCTTTTTCTCAGTTCCGCTCTGACTCTTTCTCCAGACTCGTTAGAAACAAAGCTACCATTTGAATAGAACATTTCAAAAGAAGATCTCCTTATCTTCTCTTCTGGACCACACTGGGAAGAATATGTAGAGACCTGCCACTTTTTTGGCCAAGAACATTATAAGCAGACTTAAGCAGTTTTCAAAGGCCTTGTTGGGGGTTAAAGTCTGTACGTGTGTGACTGCCATTCACACATCCTGAAGTGAGATGGAACATGAAGGCGCATTATACGCTGTTCTAGAGCTTTTCTCAGACTAGGCGAGTACATGTCAGCTTCTGACTGCTGGATGTTAATTGTACTATGTAATGATACCTATGAGTTTTATAAATACCAAATCATTCCATTTTACTAATGTGATTCTGAAGTACCATCAGAATATTAGATAGTCACTGCATATGGAATACATAACAGGCTGAGACCGCTGGCCTCATGAGGCTTCCAGATGCTCCAAATAGTTGACTTGGGCTGCTCGGACCATTAGGTGCTATAATAATCTTTACTCAGCTGGCAGTCACACCTTATTCCTGATATATAAGGCAAAACAGTATGTAAAACATCACTGCAAAATTCAGAAGAGTTTGTCTGTCATTGTAATTGGAATACTGTTTTTTTTTTTTTTAAAAAAAAAAAAAAAAGAAATGCGCTTCCATGTCTATTTGGTCTATCTTCAAGTGGTTAACCAAAAGGGAAACAGTGTAAGTCACTTTACACCTGAAATGCAAGACTTATTTTAGAGACTCGGCAGAATTCCTGAATTCATTCCTGAGTATAAGCATGCAGTTCTGCCATGGTGAGTCAATGTCTGGAGTGCTTTTTAACTATTAGTGAAGACTGGGTTCTCCTTTTATATGACTATTTGTGGCAGCAGTTCTGTCCTGAAGACTGTAACTCATTGATCCTTTTTAGAGCCATCTTGGGTTCTCAATCCACGTATTCAACAGCAAAACTTGAGAGGATACAAGCACAACCATTTGTGCTAATTTAACTTGTCAGGCTCACTGGTCCTGTAATGCTGGAGTATTCGCAGGCTGTTTGTTTAATGTCAATTTTAGGTATAATAATTTTTGTCAGAAAGCAGAGCTAAGCACGGGAAGGATATTCTAGAGTTTAGGATTGGCAGCCTGGATTTGGGCAGTGTGGATTTAACTCTTTCTTCCAGAACCTGTTTTAGATAACTGGGAGGATTTCACTTTGTTAGTGCATCAATCCCCTGTCTGTAGAACGAGGATGGTATTTCCCTGAGGCAAATTCTGTGGGACTCAGACACTGTGGGAATGGTGGCCATATGAGTACCACAGGGCGTAAACAAGACAGCGTAGAGTATAAATATGTAGTTGCTTTTGGAAAGTTACCATCTAAAGGAAAGCATATAGTCTGCAATAGACTCTTAGATAACTTCACTTTTGTTAGAGAGTCATTTTAATTAAAGTGTAGAACTTTCTGCTTCTTTCTGTCCATTTTTCTTCTACTTCTTTAGTTGTTGTGCCAAGGTATCCATGTGTGTTTCTTCCACTGTCATCTGGCTCATTCCCAGCAGATGCACACAATCTGTTTTGCTGTCACTGACAGGGCTCAGTTTATGGAAAGAATGTGACAGAACATGCTGCTGTAGTCACTTGCACAGGATTCTCTTTTTCTAAAAAGTAGCTGAGAATAAATTCGCTCTTTTTATTTTTTCAATATATTCTTCAGTCATAGAGGTTTATCCATGCTACTGGGCATCAGGTTACATAGGGTATTTGTTCAATATCTTAGCTTTCTTTTTATTTTTTAGTCTGTAAAATACGGATTTGCCAGTAATGTATATAGGAAATCATCGCAATATGTTGACAGACCTCAGTTTCAAGTGGTGGCTGTTATCCTGGCCATTCTGGAATAAATGTAATATTCTTACCTCTGGTTTAGACAATATTATGATATTTCTTTTAGATTTTGTACTCTAATGCTGATCATCCAAAATTATGGGGTCTTCAGCATCCTGCACATACATGAAGTATTCATAAGGAAGTTGTGTAAGGGGGTTTGCTTTCCTTCCAGTGCAAAGTGCCCATCCAGTAAGAGACTGAGTAGATAGAAATAGCAAAGTGGAATTTGACTATTTGGGACTTTGTTGCCTGCAGAATAAAAACCTTTAAACACAGTTAACGTTGCCAAATACCCTTGTGTTGTGGTAACAGCTCCAGGTCCTAAGAGAGATTAGGGTCTGTAGTGCATGGTGCTGTGCAAATACACGTTAATGGGCAGCCTTTGTCTTGAGGCATTGACAGTATGGACAAAACAGCTAAACAAAGAAGGTAGAAGGAAAAGAAATGCGGATAGTTTTACTATTAAGAATGCCTTGCAGTTCTTCTCAGTGTTCAGTACGAAGAGATGGCGTGTTAATTAAATGTTATGAGAAGCATCTTAACCAGCATAATACTGTTTATGAGGTGATGGGGTGTGCCCATTATGTCTTTGCCAGAGGAAAATTAATCGACAGTTCAAATTTGGGATATATAACTTTGACTTATTGCTTTGCTGCTTTCTGCCTCTGTCTCAATGAGGGCAAGGATGACAACAGCAAATTCCATGCTAGACTACTAAGGTTACAGCCTAAGCTGTTAAAAAACTGTTAACATTAAATATGTATGGGCACACTAGATGTTTATTAAAGGATAGAATTTGTTTTACAAGCTGATGTTGCCTGTAATCCTATTATTTTCATCCTTAATGATCTAACTTCTATCTTTGAATTGTGCTTTGTTCAAGGGGGTTGATGTCTCTGGGTTCTTGTTTACCTATAGCTAGAAAAAAAAAAAAACCAAACTGTCAACAGTGGCAATCTCCATTAATTCCCCAAAAACTAATGTAATGAGCTTAGTGACTTGGCTGCATTTGAAATAGCAGCATATATATATATTAACATAAATTAAATATATTTAAAGAAATTTTATCTGTATTTTTTAGGACGTATTTTTAAACACTATTTCCTTTTGAGGAATGCCTTTATACCTTTATATATTTAAAACTCTGAATTCATATTTTTGTGCCTCACGTAATTGCAGATTTTATGTTATTGATAGAGTACATATGTTAAAAAGGCTATCTAGAAATATGCTACAGTGGTAGACTGCCATGTTAGCGAGGCTTGTGGTTTTTCTGTAAAATTACTTCCTATGATCATGCACGTATATTTATACATATGTACATATATATATATCTGTGTGCTTTATATACAAATATATATGGTTTTCAAACTATGTGTGCATGCCTCTGGGTATGCCTTACGCTGTAAATAAAACTGTCAAAATGTCTCTTCACAGTTAGACCTCATAAAAATAATCAGTCCATAAACACGTGGTGCTCTTTATTCACATATATGCAGTTACTATATAAAACGAAAGTCTTTCTGCTGTTGTTCTAGATTTACAGTCCTTCTATATTATAAGTTAGAAATATAGTAATTTTTAGTGGGTTTTCTGTATGTAGTTTTGTATTTGTTTGTGTATGCGGGAATGGGAATGATACATATAAGCATCCCAAACATAACTTTTTCTTGGTTTTACAGACAGGTTGGATTAGAAGATGACTGTAACCCCTAGTTTCCATTACTGTATTTTTAATATTATTTTTTGTTAGAGGCTAGATCTTTCTAGGGCTTCTGCAAATAATACCGACTTTTTAAACTAGTCCCACAATTATTTCTGGATGCAAATTATTAATATGTATATTTCTAAGAGACAAATATTTTTAGTATATCAGTTGTCACACATAATGCAAAAAGAAGAATAAGAATAAACAGGGTCCTCAAATGATTTATTTTGCTACATCTCTGCATAACTGCTAGGCTCAGTTCAACTCTAGAAATAGTTACCACTTAGCTATTATGCTTTGTAGACCAAGATTACAACGGGACCAGCACACCCATGAGTAAGTCAGGCAGAGAGAAGTGAATGGTATAATTTAATACATTTATAAAAGGGTAGATTTTATATCCTGATCTATCTCACGAGAACTGATAACTTCTACAAAGTGTCAGGAAAGAGGCCAAAGGCCAAAAAAAGGACTATGGAATGTAACACTCTTTCATTATGTCAACCTGTATTTATCTTAATTTTTTAAATTACTTTTTTTCTTTTAGACTTAAGCATATTAATTACACTTTCTTTGTTAAAAAACAGCCTACAAACTGAACTACAGTTCAGCATAGCAATATATTCCTTTTAGATCCAAATGCTAAACACAAGAATCTCAAATCTGCTTGGTAGTTCGCAAGCCTACTTTGAACTCGATGTGGTAAATAAGATGCAATTTATACACATCCAGATTGGACAAATCAGATGATAAATTCCTAAGCTGAAGACTTATTCTATAGAACTCTATTCTGTAAGTGTACCAGTTCCAGACATCACTGCTGATCTTAGCTGTGGATGTATCGCAAGTGAGATGTAAAGTCAAGATTGGATTTTTTTTTTCTCATTTTATATAGAGCTGATAACTTCCATCTAAAAAAAAGGGACTAGTATTTTCAGCCTCCTCATAGTATTTCAGGAATAAATATTCATAGTTACTTAAGTGACAGTATGAAGATATCTGTTTATATATACAGAACAGGTATATATGTGTATTTGTATAGAATAGGTCAGTAAGTCCCATATATGTTTGCATTTTATGCTTTCTAACACTGTTAAAAGTAACTTAAAGAACTGGAAAATACCGTGAAAGGGATTAGCTTGATGTATGATAATACACTGGAAAATTAAGGTGAAATCAATACTAAAAAAATTACATTTTTTTGCTGTTCACAAGGTGGAACAGCACGGGCTTTTTTTTCACTTGAAAATATTTTACAGTGCCTTTCCAGTAGCCTGTTTCTGATGGGGAGATCACCCGCCGTAGTGTTATGAAGCAGATTTTTTCATTGTATCAGCCTGGATGTGGACCTTTCATGAGCAGAGACAACCTATTTTTGAGATGTGAGCTGGCTCCAAAAATGTGTTATTCATGGAGCAGGGCTCATCACCAGTAATGATAGCTTGCATTTCTTGAGCTAGTACTGCCCCTAGTGAGAGCACGGTTTATTTGGGGAACTTTTGCTTTTTAAAAACACACTTACCCTTTTTTATCTGTTTGCCCCAGGATGCGGGACCAACATATTATGCAAGAAGAAATTATACTTATCCACAATCTAAGAGAGAAGGGGACTGTCTGGTTGGAGTCACAGTTGACCACTGACTCTTAAACAGCACACAGATTTGGCTGTGGTACGCAGTCATGCTCCACCTGCATAAATCTCATAAGTAGAAGTTGTGTGCATTTATACAGTGCAGGAGATATCTTACAAATTATTCATGTTGAATCCAATCACTATATTCAACAAACAAAAACGTCAGTAATCAATTCTCTGGTCAATTCTGCTATGGCTTTCTATTTCTGTTGCAGTTTGTCCTTGGCAAAAAATACAAATAGTGCTTTAATTATGTATTTATTATTTTGAAGAAAAAATATTGTATTTTTGAATGTGTTTTTAATAGTATTCAGAAAAAAAAAATCACGTTAACTGTGTTAAGATAGCTGAGGAGGAAGCAGCCTTTTCGTAGTAGCAATTCTAAGTTATCTTGAAAAGAGCTCAACTGACAAAGCTATCTAATACCATATTAACATTTTTTTTTAATTGGCAGTGTTATTAAGCTTTCAAATACACTATCGCAATAACTGTTCCAATTTTTTATTTCTGTTAGCTGAAAAATGTGAAAATAAGAACAGACAGATAGCTTTGTTGTTTCCAAAGTCTTATAATTCTGTTTTAGTTTGTTTGAAAACTTAACTGTTAAAATATGAAATGTAAGCAGCTGAAAATATAATGTGCATTATAGCTCTCTGGTTGTGCAGACTCCTACCATATAGAAAACATCCATTTTCTGGGATAAAATGAAAGCTCTCTCTTCACTATATTAGAAGTAGCAATATAAATTACAATCTGTCATATGAATCTACTTGCTGTATATTTCTATGACAAAGCATTGGTAGGAGATAGAACTTGAATTCTGAAAAAAAAAAAAAAAAAAAGAAAAAAAAAAGCGG